>BSBK01008450.1:0-280000 GCA_027943335.1 Chamaecyparis obtusa
GTGAAATGCATGCATAGTATTTAATTTTATTTTTATTTAAATTAGGAAAATGTATGTACATGTATATATGTAGACTTTATTTGATGTAGTAAATAAAATCTTTCAAGTACATACATATTCTCTCTCTATCAGACATTATTACATATCACACATGGCAGATGCACCGATTCCCCCTGTAGAACTATTTTCACACACTAATAGAGAGATTCAACGGCTGCAAGAATCTATAAATAACCCATCTAGCTCTACTGTCTATAAGAGCACATGTCAGTCCATCCTTAATAGCTTGATTAGCATTAGGGATGACATTCATGGTACCACTCCATATGCCCCCAGATATTATAGAGTCCATACTTGAGAAGAAGAGACAAGAGGTTGGCTCTGGTCTTTCTCTTAAGGAGGTACAGGCTTTAGTGCCTAAAGCGACCTTGAAAGGGGAAGTTTTCCCCTCTTATGCAAATAAAAATTATGTGAAGGGATATCAGATTACCAGGTGTGTAGATCCTGCTATATCAGCATTGATATACCCTAGATTTTTAGCTTCCCATGGTTGTTATCTAAATAACGACTAGATTTCCACTATACTTTGCATAGTATATTTTTCCTGAGGTTCATTTAGGTCATGCTATTAATTACACTGATTTGCCAGCACATTTAGGACAGGGGTGTGGCAGGCTTGCTGATAGAGATGCTTATCGCCAAGCTGATCGACAGAGGACTAGTACATAGGGCCATTGTTGGTCAGAGGGCACCTGTTATAGCTCCTTCATTGGGTCATGTTGCAAATGATGTTATTCATAGCACATAGCTTTGAGATACAATTGATAGTGTGGGGGACATTGTGGCAGCTAACCACATCCATATCTAGTGATCAGGTTGGTCAGTACCTGATGTCTTGATGACACTCCAGATCATCAAGTGGAGCATCCGCTAGTAGGACCGCAGATGACATGTACACTGCAACAATCATCCCTTCACTTTCTAGCCTAGAGGGACTTATAGGGGAGATGACATGGGTGACACTAACTAGCTTGGCTGAGGATCTATTAGATGCATATGCATTTATAGTAGCAGAGCATGATATCCCCGTATCAGAGGTTAAATCTCATGTGTGTACTGTCAGATATGCTCAATCACATCCTTCTCACCTAGACCATGGCCATAATGGCAGTGCTCATGAGGATCCACCTACTGACCACTCTATGCTACATAGGGAGAGGCACAGTGTACAAACCCTTCAATTAGTGCAGGCCATCAGTTCTTTGATGTTGATGTTTCAACATGACCACTACAGATTATCTAGATTTTTTGACACATGATGATATGACTTTCATGCCATCTCATCTGGTTAGGTCCATTACATTCATCATTAGAGAGGTGTGTGTAGTCTACTCATGTTGTAGATGCAGATTTGAGCTTGGACTAGACACCAGCAAAATCTTGATACCTTGGTTGATAGGATTGAGGCCAGTGAATCTGAGTACTATCAGTTTCCACCACCTAAACAAGTATAAATCAGATTATATACATGTATTTAATGTTGTACAATTTTAAACTTAAATTTATTTTCAAATTTTCAATCAATTGATTTATTTTTTGTCTACCAAGATATGCCTCTTGTTACTCCTTTGGGTACTGATCGTGTACATCGTTGGGACTCACTCGATGATGACATCAGTAGTGGACATGTGAGTTTTTAATTTATTATCTATATTCCACACACTTTATAACATGTTTTCTTGTACAATGTTTATATATTTTAATTTATATATCTCTTTCTTTGTAGGGATCTGCACATCCTTCAGAGCATGATAGTCACTCTGGGTGTGACCACTTAGTGAGGAGTTGGCATGATGAGTCATAGGCACATTCATATTTGATTAGAGACATATTTCATATTATGTGTGTGTGTGTGTGTGTGTGTGTGTGTGTGTGTGTGTGTGTATTCACATGTGTTTGATGAACTATATTTCATTTCTAGACTCTACATGACCGATTGATGTGTTTGATGTTATATTTTATTTCTAGATGGGCTTTTGATAGAATGTTTGACACATGATTGATTCATATGTTTCATATTTACAGTACTTGATCTACACACATGATATAAATATATATATATTATAATATATATATATAATATATATATATATATATATATATATAATATATAATATATTATATATATATATACTATATTAATATATATATATAATATATATATATATATATATATATATATATCTACTTTCCACTCTAGATACATGTGCATGTGTGTGATGAACTTGTAAATTTTCAATACTCTCAATTAAAGATTACATACACATGTACATGTTTAATTTAAATTTGATGTTCAACTTCATTTCAATAGATTAAACATACATGAATCATGTTTGAATTCAATATAAATTACATACATGAATGATTTTTTGATTGTACACATGTTCAAGATTTAAATGTACATTCGATAATAGTTTTGTGCACGTACTTTTAATTAATGTCAAGTTGTAATTCAAGTAGATTTTATATTTAAAACATGCACGTCCTAATGTAACACATGCAAATTCAATACATACACGTAAGACATAAATTTGAAGTACATACATGATAATTATAAGATATCCACTTGTAAGACATAAATTTGAGATCTATATATTCTTAATTTTTAATTTAATTCTAGCTCCATTCACTATGGGCACCAGTAGGAAAGAATGGAGCTAAGAAAACCTCTGGTCTCGCCCGTGAAAATTTAGTTCAAATCATATTTCATGTGTGATTTAGTCCACATCTTCAGGTTCATCTCTCTCTCAAATAACATTTAATATTCTCTCATGGTCATCAGTATCAAGTCTCCACTTACGAATGCCAAATCCTATCACAGGAACAAGAGTTAGGACATGTGGCAATTACAAGATGACTATACTGATAAACCTTATTGTTAGGTTGATAATCAATAAAATGAAACCCCTTATTTAAGTATTTTGGTTTGCTTCAAATATGTTCCTTGCATGACAACTGAAACCTGCACAATGTGTTCCTCAATGTTAACTATATAGATGTGATAAATACTAACCACATATAAACAAACTTAAATACAGTACTAGAACTTGTGGGAAACATAATTCCATCACTTGTTTCACTCTATGTTAGCTTCATCCTCTCCTTACAGCAACGTAATAAATAGTAACTAACACCTTCCACATTTCCAGGCTCTGCTACTACTGCATAAATATGTCCTGCATTTAAAGTGAACTTTTAATTTTAGGAACTTGTAAATATAAATTAAAACAAACTTTATTTAAATGAATTGAGAACTTATGAGTCCTTTTTAAAAACATGTACATATAAAACACACACATACCAATTTTGATCAAACCTGAAATATGGTCATAATGTGTAGAAATCAATGGAATTTCGTCAAAGCTTTCATCCCGAATGTCATTTGTTTTTGTAACATCTAGTGGAACCAAATTCCATTCACCAACATATCCACATTTTTGGTTGACACATTCATCATAGTTTTCAAAAATGTAGGCATAACAAAAGCATGAATAATCTCTAGTGTACAATGACCACACATTACTATCCATACTCATAACTGAATGTAGGGATCTTGTTTTGTCTACTCTCTTGCATCCATGGATTGATCTTCTATCAACACCCTGAAACAATAGAGAGGTCACATGTAAAAATTAAAGACATATATATAGGTTAACTCAAACAATGATCAATAAATTTAAAATTAGTACCTGTTATCTCCCAGAATACTCAGAAGGGTTATGACTCAATTTGATCATGATGATCTGTTATCACAATTTGGCACCATAAAATGCATCTTGCACCACTCAACTACATCATGAGCATTATTTATATGATATCCCTGATAGTCCAGTTGATACTTTCTTAAAGCATGTTTGATACAAGCTCTTGCACCATCATGCTCTCCCTTTCCATGTCCACTCTCAAAGAAACTCCAAAATATGTGGTATCTTTTGGTATCGATGATATCTACATAGTGCATAAAATGGCACTTGCTGATTTAAATTGTGTTGCACATCCATCCGACCAAACAAAATGCTTTTCAATTTTGATGCCCTTTGTTTTCCAAATATCCAAAAATTGTCTTAAAGCAATGCTCAACAAAATGTATGTCATGCTCTTTATCATCACTTATGTAAAAGTGATATTCTTTCTTTATGACTCGTGCTTCATATGTACTTTCAACACCATCCAAATCTAATTGTGCATGTTGATAAGACACATGTACCATGATAGTCACCTGCTTTGTATAGTAGTACTCTGCTTGAAGTTGTTTCTGAGATACAAAGGAATAGTTCTCTACAAAATCAACAACCGATAAAATCATTCCCAACTGGAAAAGATTCTTTTTGTAATTGGAATTGTTCCACCTGCCATTTAGCAGAAAAACATGTCATATGTATGGTTGAATCAATTTATGAAAATCTCCATAAATGTTGCAATAGGTATCTCATCTTCTACATATTCCAACCTTGTTGATTCTTTCCAAAATTTTGTTTCAAACTTTATGTACTTGTATCTCTTGCATTTTATCATCCCTCCCATGTTAGTATCTTCAAGTCTTAAAGGAAATTTAGCCAAATCCTTGCATGTTTGACAAGTTCCTCTTATGCAATCTATTTCAAGTATTTCATGATCAATTCATTTGTTACATAAGATTGATGTTATGAATTGACTTGGACATTTAGGAAAATCTGATGCAGGAGCATCCTGGGTGTAAGAGCCAATCTTGCATCAACCAAAAAATATTTCTATTCTTGTATTCAATAAGGGCTATTTTGTGCAGAGCTGCTATTTATGGAAAGTTACTATTTTTGGTAATTTTTTGCATGTGCTCAGAATGATCTTATTTCTTTCTTGGAGGTTCATTTTGGTCATATAAGCCTGCCAGTAAAGTTTCATTGCCAGATCAAGTGTATATTGGAAGATAATTGAAGATTTTCGGTATTGGCAGCAGGGTACAGAAACTTCGAACTCAGTTTTGAAGGCTTTAGAGGCCCCGGATGAGGTCGAATTTTGGGCTGAATGAAGCTTACTTGATTCAGATGTTGTAGAGCTCCTCGCGCCCTTTCCGAAATGGGGTTACAATAGTCAATCGGGTCAACTAGTGATGACTTTATGGTCTTCGGAAGTTGGGTCATCTGAAATGGCGAAAATGATTTTTCTTTCAAAATTTCTGTTTGGGTTTCAAAATTTATTTTGAGCCGACTATGATGTAATGAAATGTAAAATAAAAATAATTCTAAGTTTGGTCGGCCTTATTGGCTAAAATTCTGGAACCTTCCCAGGCGGTGGAAAATTGCCTATATAAGGAAAGCTTGTATTATTGTCTTAGGCAGTTCAGAATAGTTCTAGGTAGTAGATCTGGGGTATTGATTCGAGGCTTTGTCCTACAGAATATTGTAAGGGAATGCCCATGTGGCTTTGGCTATTGTAATTCTGAAAATTTGTTAATTCCACATTTGTGGAGATAATAAGAAGCCAATTTTCTGTTCTTGCATATTGTTGTTGTTTCTCTATTTCTGTTATGTGTTTGTGGTATTAAGGGGAGCACCCTTCATCAAGTGGTATCAGAGTAGGAGTTCTTGAGTGTGTAAATAGATCACCGACTGTGAGGCAGTTTGCACCAGGACCGTGGCTAGGGTTTCAGCGTGCATCGTGAAAATGCCTCCACGAAGGGAACGTGGCAGAAGAGCTGGTGTTGTAACACCTGAGGTTAGAGAGCTGCAGAGACAAGTGCGAGCATTGCAAGAAGAGATTCACAGAGGAATGAATCTTAATGTCGGAGATGAAAGCGAGGATGAAGCTTAAGAAGAATATCAAGAAGGAGAAGTTGAAATTGTGAACTAAGAGGTTGTAATACCCCCAAAAATGGGCTATAAGTTCATTAATCTCCTACATCTTCAATTCGAACAAAATCGACATCAAAGTCCTAACCTAAGGCACATCTAAACATCATCGAATCATAATTGATTATCTTAAATTTTGCATCGGGGGAATATTCCTAGTAATATTCCTAATTATCTTAATTATCTTTAATTTAATGATTATTTGGCGATAAATCACATTTATCCTAAGTTTGATTAATTGAATATTTTCATATTTAATTAATTAGATTTAATATTTGCCACTTAATTATGTAATTAAATTTAATTCTATCTTATTATTAATTGTATTATTTAATTTTGACAATAAATTAAAATTCCTATCTTTAATTGATTAAAATTCTTATTTAATTAATTAAAGCATGTTGTCATTATTTAATAATATAATTTTTAATAAAAGTTTGAATAACATAGTTAATTAACCCATAAATTAATTATTTATTTTCAAAAATCAGTTGAGTTGAGGATAAATCACTTTATTTATTTATTTAATTCTTAATTATTATGCATATTCAAAAGAAACAGTTAAACTCCAAATCAGAAAATCAATGCAAGTTATTGACTTTTTGGAACTCAACATCCTTTTGGAGTTCAAAAAGCTGATCTAAACTCTAATTTGAGTTAAAAAGCTATTTTTGCATGTTTTTGCATGATTTTGAGATATTAACTATCTTTTATGATCAGATAACTCAAAAATCAAGATGAGTTAATTTGAGTGATTTATGGCTTTTATCCATGCACCTCCAAAGCCCTGGATTTCTATAAATTAAGGCTTTAGCTCTTCACAAATCATCTCATATTTTGCACAATCACGCTGGAGAATTGGAATTGAAGAATCAAAGCTCTTGCGAATCGACATCTTTGTGAGATCAATCTTATTTTTGCATTCATATTACATATCATTGTTAGATTCATAGCATATCAATTTCATTTAGCATAGATTTCATATCAAGTTTTTATCATTCTTATTGCATAGAAAATTCAAAAATATAGATTAATTGCATTTATTCCATATCTAAAATTACATTCAAATCCTTCATTTAGGTGTCGTCTAGGTCACTGATCTCGATAATAATCTGAGAACATTAATCTCGCACCTATTAGAAGGCAGTAAATCGCTTGGTTAGATAGCTTTCAATTTTGCACGATTTTGATTATCACTAACCTCTAATGTTTTACTGAGTGTTGTGTCTACAGATCAGGTACAATTTTCACACACACATTTCTGGCGCCCACCGTGGGGCAACCCACCTTTGCATGCTGGTTTTAATTTTTTTGGGAGCTAAAACCCCAAAGTTTCAAATATTTAATTTTATCTCCCAAACGGCTTGGAATTTTCGTCTGAAATTTTGTTTGCAGGTTGGTGACATGTCATGGAAGCTACAGTAAAAAATTTAGAATTTTCTGAGATGTTTTGAATTTTTAATAATTTTTTCTTGAAATTCTGGAAAAAATTAATATCTGACGCAAATCAGCATATTTTTCGAAAATTTTTATATTTTCAGAAAGCTCTTTAAATTCTACAGGGGGTCCATTCTTTGTGTTTTAAATTTGGACATGATATCATAGCTCAAATAGTCAATTTACAAAAATTGGTCTATTTTGATAAAATGGGTCTCTAGGGCACAAATGAAGAGGTTTTTCTAAAATTTTTGCATTTTTGGAAAGCTCTCTGTTTTTTAGTAGGGATCTCTATTCTGAATTTCTATTTTTGTGGCCAAAATCATATAAAAAAATTAGATCTTGTTGACTAGGTCAAATGCAGCAAAAAAAAATAAAGTTTTGTGATGGGTATGCACTTATTTTTTTTACATGGTTCAATGAATGATATGAGTTGTCATTTGGGTTGATTTCTGGCTATTATTACTGATAATAATTGATTTTTAGAGCTAACCCTATGGTTTTCATAAGTTGAATATATTTTGCATATCTTGTTTGCTTGTTTGCTTGTTTGCTTGTTGGAGAGTTCGTCACTTGCTTGCATGGAAAAGCTCAACAAAAATTGCTAAAAATCAAGTAAAATCTACTAAGCGCATTGCAAGGATCCCAGGTATTCTCCTTCATCTAATAATATTTTGATTTGGGACTTAAAATAAATCTCTTATGTGTCAAGCTTGTGTGCATCTTTTCATGCTTTTGATCTATTTCTACACACTTGCATAATTGATACTAGGTTGTGAACCCTTAAGGATTCATTAAGTAGTCTTAGAATACTTGTGATTGATCTTGATTGCTATCTTGGGTTATTGGACTCGCTAATCCGCCGGCCCCTCATTTCCGCCCCGTGGTTGCAATCTCAGCGCCATAAAGGGGAGGGGTCAACAGGACAGAAATGTTAAATGTTCCACTTGGCAACCCTTTTGTGCTTTTAGGAACTCCCTTGTTTTCTAAGTTGTGGACTCATTTTTAGCTTGTGTGAGGTGTTAAGTGTTCCACCTTGTGGACTCATCTCATATTCGCTTTAAACGTTAAGTGTTCCTCTTTCTACTTTTTGGATGCTTTTGGTAGATTTGCTTTCGGAACATACATCTGTGCTCACATAGTAATTAGGCCCTATGAACACTATTTGTGATTCTTGAGAGATTGGATTCCTAGCGAAATCCTTCTTGATGATAGAATCCTTGTAGGTAGGGAGGATACTTAGTGCGTTTCACATTCAACTTAGTTAGTGAGTCTTCTCTTATTGATCGACACATTCTCTCTCCGGAGAGGTTGATAGGTCACGTGGAGTTGATATCACAGACCTTGGTGGAACAAAACTTTGTCTTAGCGTGTCGGATTAATCTGCTTGCTTTGTTTGGGTTAAAAGTGAAGAGGTGTCAAAACCTTGAATCTGGAGCCAAGTCCCCTTGTGGTATACTATTGTGAGTCATCTTTAGAGAGGGTTAACCGTAGCGGACAATCCCTTCACAGGGCAAACTGCATTGACGGAACCTCAAGCGGTAATAGCCATTTTCGCCATGGTAGTGACAACCGCTATATAAATGTCCTTGTGGAAGAAATCTCCACGGGTATGGTTCATTGTTGGGTTGTCAGATCTCCCTAGCAGCTCTTGAAGATTAAGTTCTCGGACTGTGTCAAAACCCTGGTGCGCCGGGATTGGAGTTCACCCCTTTGAATCATAAAAGTTGCAGAGTCAAACCATTACTAAAAACCTTAGAGAGGCCAATTTTTCATTCTCAGGTATATGTGTGTTATTGCAAAACTTTTCAGAACATACACAATTAGTACTCTCAGGGATTAGCACAATTTGGTCACTTGATTGTTCATGCGCAAGGTTGCTTTTGCCCTTGTTCATTGTTTTCAGACGTGCTTGGAATCACTTGCTTGCTGTTCTGTATGCTTATTTATCTACTTGGCTATTAAAAACGATCAAATCTGGTATAACCTTCAAAATCTGGACAGTACAATTTGCAAACAATCCAAAACTGAAAACCTTACATTTTGCAAAAATTGACGTAAAATCTTTTCTGGAGTCAAAAGTCATTTCAGGAAGTCAAAAGTCGTACGAGTTTTGTCAAGTGTCATTTCAGTATTACCCAACTGTTGTATGAGTTTAGCAACTGTCATTTCATAGACTACCCAGTGTCGTACGAGTCTGCAGAGTGTCGTTTGGAAAAATTTGAGAAAGTTGTCAGAAATTGTCAAATTGCAAGATATCCAATGTTTCCAGCCTAGTTCCAGAATCTGTCAAAAATATCATTGTGTCAGGAATAGAGCAATAGCTATTGAGAATCAGTACACATGTCTCAAAGAATCAGTAAACAAGAGGAAGAAGCTCTGATCGCCACCATAATGAAACAGATACATGCTATGCAAGTCCAGCTTGACAAACTTGGGAAAGAAAAGGAATCTCTATACTCTTTTCCATTTGATAAAGACTTGTACATGTCACCATGCCCCCGAAAAAAAATTGAGCAATATGATACCTCTTCCACGGAGAGTGACACATCTAGCTTTGAAGACTATGATGACTATGATGACAGAAAATGTAATGATACCTATGACACCTCTGTTCCTAAGAGTCCTCCTCATAGTTCATTCATACTTACTACAAATGGGCCATCACATTGGATAGATCAGGAGAGTGATCCATATGATTCTGATTATCAAAGAGACTTTGATGATTTCTATGCACAATACCCAGATGATCCATCTGTTTCACTTAAGGAAGAGAAAGTTTACCACGCTGATTATAAACATGCATACTATAAGGATCTCTCCTCTAAGAACTCTCAGGATGAAAATAAAGATTACACTCTCAAGCAAGATCATGTTAATGTTGGACCTTTGTCTTGTGATGGTTCCCTTCCATCCCCTACTTCCTCCAATACTCGTACATTTCCTAAAGCTTCTGAGTCTTTCAAATCTTTCACAAAACCTTCATCTGACACAAGCCCTGATACTTTTCATGTGGTTCCCTATAGTTATCCCCCAGGGCTACCTCTTAAAGAAACTCAAGCTAACCTTCACTTGGCTGCAAAGACTTTCAATAATGATAAATCTAAAGAGCCTAAGCCTTCATATGCTATAATCCCTACTTCAGCTAGTCCTCCACCATCTCTTCCAAAGTCATCCATACAATCCCAACATACTTCCTTGTCCTTAGAAGTGGCTCCATGTCAAGAGGACTCTAAAAATGATGAAGAAAAGAACATAAAGAAAGATCAAGATCAAGAACCCTCCATGTCATCCACTCCTTTTCCCGATGTCTCTTATCCGCTTCATGGTTCTTTTGATCCTATACCCCCTTTTTCATGCATTCCACCATGTCTTAAGTCTTCGCCTAAGCAAGATCAAGCTACTACTTACACTGTTGAGCTTATTGACAATCAAAATAACCTTACTACGCTTGCGCTTTCCAAAGATGATACTTCCATTAAGGTTGGTAAAAATGTTGTTACTTCCAATGTTAAGCCTATTGAAAAACAAGAGAAAAATTATGCGCTTATGCTATCCGAAGATCCTTGTCAAGATCAAAGTCTTTCATCTTCTTGTTCTACCACTCCATGTTCACTTCCACTTTCTACTCTTCCTATGTCTTCGCAAGCTTTGAATGATCCTATCAAAGAAAATGCTCTTATTCAAGATGTCCATGATTTTATTGAAAATTCTAATGCTCACTCGAAAGATGCTGATATCCTTGGTTGTCATATAGATGATGATGAACTTATTGATTATCCTTTTGCATCTTCCACTTCCATCCTTGGACCTCTTCCACCACTACTAAAGGCTTCACGTTTTCCTTCCATCTTGGGTCCTTATGTCCCTTCACTTTCCCCTCCTAACTCTCCTAATTTTCCATCCATATTGGGTCCTTATATACCTCCATCTCCCATCTTTCCTCAAGATCAACATAGATGCATACCCTTGAATCCTTTTCATCCACCCACCCATCTAAACCAGTCGTATCCTCCCTCTTCCACAAATCTCAAGTCTTTTGGAAGTAACTTGAATGTTCAATACAAGAAAAAGAAGCAATACAAGAATCCATCAAAAAAAGATCACCATGTCTCCTCTAATAGACATGGAAGCATAAAGTCCAAAGAGATATCTAAAAAAAAAACTACAAGACAAGTATGGGTTCCAAAATCCATCATTGAAGATATTATCTCTAGATCATCAAAGGAAATAAAAAGCCTACGGCTATATGGATTCCAAAGTCTCTCTTGAAAGAGTTTGGTGTTGAGCAAAAAGTGAAGTTGACATTCAAGCTTCCAAAGGCTTCCACTTCATCTCCCTCCAAAAATATTCTTCCATTCCATGTGCCTAAACCACAACCTCTGCTATCCATTCGCCATATTCCTTCACGTATTCCTTCATTCAAGTTTCCTCCACCCTCTTGCCACCCTTCAAGGTGTGTGTTTACGTTGATCTTGCCTTCCTTTCCATCTACCCTTTTACAATCCTTCCATGCATTAACCTTCTACCTTCTATCCTTTTTCCTCATTGGCCTATTCCTCCTATCTTCCAACCTCACTCGCTTTGCATAAAACCTTATCCACCATTTTTCTCTTTCATCTCCCTTTCCCTATCAGCATCTTTGAGCGTGTTATTTTGAATCCTTGGCATATCATGGTTTATCCTTTCAAGGAGCATTATCTAAAAAGCTTGCTTTCTTCCAAAAAAAAAAAAGAAATGAAAAATAAAATAAAATTGAAAATGTGCCTTGGTGAAAACTTGGAAACAGGCACCTTGGTAGCAAAAGTAAAGAGAAATAAATTCGTCCTATGGTGAAAACCACTCCCTTGTGGCACCTCGGATAAGTACCATGATGAAAACCTGGCAATCAGGCATCATGCGTAATTTTTCTACATATTTCATCCATTTCATCTTCTCCCTTTGATCTTGACAATGTCGATCTATACACGAACATTTGGCTATTTTGTGAGTTGTCTGATGATGATCTTTCTTGCAATCCCTTCCTATTTAGCCTTCATATTCATCTTCCTCCATTCATTTTTGCCTATCACTATCATTTTCCCCTTTGGTCTTGATCTAATAAAAAAAAAGAGAAAGAGTAAAACACGGTGCTATGAAGCCTCTTGACATGTCTACTCCTTTGGATTGCATCCTTTCCTGCTCTTGCATTATGATTTTGTGCTTATCCTATGCTAGCCTTTCATTGCTTATCCAAATCTTTTTTACATGACAATTTTTCCCTAGCTTGGGTATTCTTGAGGAGTTTCCCCTTGAGGATTTCTTCCCTTCATTTTCCTTCATTATCTTATCTTCCATCTCTTCCACCAGCTTGCTAATCCCTCTTGTTCTCCACCTTGCTAGACATTGGGACTACACGATATGATCTTGCTTGGGAGTTTGCAAATGAAAAAAGATGCTATCAAGTATACCAATATCAGAATAATTATCAGAACAAGTATCAGAACCAGTATCAGAATAATTATCAGAACAAGTATCAGAACCAGTATCAGAATAATTATCAGAATCATTATCAAAATTAGTATCAGAATCAGTGTCAGAACTAGTATCAGAACAATTATCAGAATCAGTATCAGAATCAGTATCAGAACCAGTATCACAACAATTATCAGAATTAGTATCAGAATCAGTATCAGAACCAGTATCAGAACCAGTATCAGAACAAGTATCAGAATGGGCCTACAGAACAAGTATCAGAACACCTACTGGGGCTACACCTTTCGCTTTAGTTTATGGGTCTGAAGCGGTACTGCCTATTGAGGTTGAAATCCCATCACTCAGAATTAGAATGCATGGACTTGTCACAGACGATGACTACAGAGTGTCTAGGTTACAAGAACTGGAACTACTAGATGAGCGCAGACAAGTAGCATATGATCATCTCAGAGTGTATCAGAAAAGAATGTCGAGGCTACAACAAGAAAGTCAGACATAGAGAATTTCAAGTTGGCGATCTAGTGTTGAGAGAAAATCCTAAAAATCAATCACATCGAGAATGCAAGGGGAAGTTCGAACCCAATTGGCTGGGTCCCTTTGTAATCACTGCTACTTTTGGCTCTGGTGCTTATCAACTCTCAACGACTGAAGGAGAACAGCTCCAAGAACCAATCAACATTCTCCATCTGAAGAAATTTTATGCCTAAGGCATTCAGTGCTTGGTAAAATGTCCTGAAAAAATCTTAAAAATCAGAAAAAGTCCTGAAAAAATGAACATCTTGGTGAAAACCTAGCAATAGGCGCCTTGATGATTCACAAAAAAATCAAAAAATATCAAAAGTACAAAAAAATTGAAAAATATCAAAAGTACAAAAAAATTGAAAAAATGAAAAATACAAAAAAATGAAAAAAAAAAAAAAAGAAAAAAAAAAAGCCTTGGTGAAAACCTGGAAACAGGCACCTCGGTAGCAAAAATAGAATCTCTACCAAGATGGTGAAAACTCGGCAAACGGGTGCCACTTGTTCCAAATGCTCCATCTATCAGCATAATCTTGGTCTTTCCCAGCTTTCAGTCTTGCTTTAGTTTGTACATATCTCCCGGTTTGTTTCTGCATTTCTAGTTTTCAATAAGTCGGTCTGTACACCAATCAGCTCAAGCGTCTGTATCCTATCAATGTTCACACTTGGGGGCAATCAATGTCATATCTTATAGTCTCCAATGTATCTTAGACATGTCATATCCACTCAAAGTCCTTGAAGCTTCCAGTTGAGTCAGTCAGTCAGTCTCGTCTCCAGAAAGGATTTTGCATCAACAACAATGCAATCAACATCAAACTGAAAACTGAAAATAATCTGTGCTTCATGTTTTTATCTCCTTGTATGCTTACTGATTCGCATTGAGATTTTTGCATATTATGTCCCTTCGAGCTCTTCAATGATGTCCTTTACAGGATTTAGAGAGTGATGACTGGGGGCATAATCTTTTCTTTGTCTTCTGCTTGTATGTGAAAATCTAACAGCTTTGGAAATTTTGGATTGAAATGGTGTCCGACTGTAAGAGCCTCTATCTCGAATTGGATGGCCATGCGTACCTCGACCATTGATACCCGAAAAATTCAAGGAAGTTTGATCTAACTATTGTCTTTTTGAGTAAGTTCTTTCTCCTACTGTGGAACCCAATCTTGCCTAAGGATGTGAATGATAAAGGGTCACTACGGGTAATTCACATTGGATTTAGAATGATCTCTTGACTGTTTGATGTGTTTGCAACGCAAGGCGTACTCAGGTCATCACGATGTTTATGTTTTGATGCTTGTATAAATTGCTATATCAAAATGGACATGATATTCAGGTCATCCTGGCGTTTGTGCCTGGGTGCTTATATCTAATCCAACATTCCGAAAATAAATCAATATTCATATGTCCATGGTTGTATAACCAGTGGGTGTTGTATTGATTCTTGCGCATACAAATCAATATTCATATGTCTATGGTTTTGTGGCTAGTGGGCATTGTATTGATTTATCCGGTTACCTAAAAGTTCAATGATGATAACAAATCGACACATGATCAGTGACTAGGTCCTAGGTCTTAGGTTGCATTTCATTTTGCATGTCTCATTGCATTTTGCATGTTTACATGATCTCACAATGATTAAACGAACTTCAATGCTTAAATGATTTTTCAAATCGCATCTTCAAGTCTAACAAGAGTTGAATCTCACACGAAGGTTCCTCCAATGAAATAGCAAGTAGAATCCTTTTTCGGGATCAAAATTCAAATATGAGATCATTTATCTTATTCACTACTTGCATAATCAACCTTCAATCATCACAGAAATCCAGTATTCAACTTAACTGATTATCTTACATCAAACTATCAAAATTTCAACTTGGTCAACCATGGTCAACTCATGGTCAAACCTAGTCAAACTTGGTCTTTTGGGACCTTCCAACGATGCAGAATGCATTCTCGGATGTAAATAACCACTTCTCAGATCAATTAACATGCTTCTAAACTATCAACGCTGACTTTTCTTGTCAGATTTCAATTTTAATCCCGAAGGGGGCATGGTATTGCATATCATTCAAAGTCTGTAAATCAAATTCTATCGATCAAATCTATCAATATCTTTCATCAGTGATCAAGACAACAATCACGTCTAGTCGCTGATTCATCAAAAGACCTCATCGCTCGAGGCAAATCTATCATCACTTGAGGCATATCAGATTCATCGATCCATATCAATCTGGTATTCTCTTAATCTTGTAAACTGTATTAGTTTTTGCAACCATCAGATCATAGTGTTCTTTCCTTGGTTCTTCGGCAACTAAAGGATTCGGATGTGATACTTGCTAGTTCTGCTAAGACAATTGAGTCTAGAACGGGTCACTCACTTCTTATCAATCCTAAGGTTTAGAATCAGGCATTTTGACACTTTTTCGCAATCATAGGTTCATTTGCTTCTATAGTGAACATTATCTTTGGTCATTCAAGACCTATTATCTTCATATCAATTCAATATCAATCAACTCCTATCTCAATATCTTTCAATCGGTTTCTATCTTGAGATCGGTTTATCTTTTGAATCAGTTTCATATCTTTATCAAACACAGACTATCTTTGAACCACTGCGCTTCGCACAGTAATTCAAAGAGGGGCAAAATGTAATACCCCAAAAATGGGCTATAAGTTCATTAATCTCCTACATCTTCAATTCGAACAAAATCGACATCAAAGTCCTAACCTAAGGCACATCTAAACATCATCGAATCATAATTGATTATCTTAAATTTTGCATCGGGGAATATTCTTAGTAATATTCCTAATTATCTTAATTATCTTTAATTTAATGATTATTTGGCGATAAATCACATTTATCCTAAGTTTGATTAATTGAATATTTTCATATTTAATTAATTAGATTTAATATTTGCCACTTAATTATGTAATTAAATTTAATTCTATCTATTATTAATTGTATTATTTAATTTTGACAATAAATTAAAATTCCTATCTTTAATTGATTAAATTCTTATTTAATTAATTAAAGCATGTTGTCATTATTTAATAATATAATTTTTAATAAAAGTTTGAATAAATAGTTAATTAACCCATAAATTAATTATTTATTTTCAAAAATCAGTTGAGTTGAGGATAAATCACTTTATTTATTTATTTAATTCTTAATTATTATGCATATTCAAAAGAAACAGTTAAACTCCAAATCAGAAAATCAATGCAAGTTATTGACTTTTTGGAACTCAACATCCTTTTGGAGTTCAAAAAGCTGATCTAAACTCTAATTTGAGTTAAAAAGCTGTTTTTGCATATTTTTGCATGATTTTGAGAATTAACTATCTTTTATGATCAGATAACTCAAAAATCAAGATGAGTTAATTTGAGTGATTTATGGCTTTTATCCATGCACCTCCAAAGCCCTGGATTTCTATAAATTAAGGCTTTAGCTCTTCACAAATCATCTCATATTTTGCACAATCACGCTGGAGAATTGGAATTGAAGAATCAAAGCTCTTGCGAATCGACATCTTTGTGAGATCAATCTTATTTTTGTATTCATATTACATATCATTGTTAGATTCATAGCATATCAATTTCATTTAGCATAGATTTCATATCAAGTTTTTATCATTCTTATTGCATAGAAAATTCAAAAATATAGATTAATTGCATTTATTCCATATCTAAAATTACATTCAAATCCTTCATTTAGGTGTCGTCTAGGTCACTGATCTCGATAATAATCTGAGAACATTAATCTCGCACCTATTAGAAGGCAGTAAATCGCTTGGTTAGATAGCTTTCAATTTTGCACGATTTTGATTATCACTAACCTCTAATATTTTACTGAGTGTTGTGTCTACAGATCAGGTACAATTTTCACACACACAAGAGGAAGAAAGACTTTTTCGGGTGATTTCCAAGATTGGGAAAAGACCTAAGATTGAGGTTCCTACATTTTCTAAAAATCTTAACCCAAAAGAATTGATCGACTGGATCAATGAGTGTGAAGAATATTTTGAGTATGAAGATGTTGAGGATCCTGATAGGGTCAAATTTGCGAAGGCCAGACTGAAAGGTCATGCGAAGATATGGTGGCAAGAGATTCAGTTGGAGCGAAATAGAAGGGGAAAGGAGAAAATCATGAGATGGGATCGGATGGTGGATAAATTGAAGCGACAGTTCATTCCTGTTGATTATGAGCTTGATCTACTAAAGAAAATGCAAAGTTTGAAGCAAGCAGGAAGATCTGTTCAGGAGTATACAAAGGAGTTCTATCGACTCCTCATCAGAACAGGCCATGCAGAAGCTGATAAGGAGAAAGTTGCCCGATACCTTAATGGGATAAGGCCAAGCATTCAGGATGAGTTGAATCTGGTTCGAATGAGCAGTATTGAGGAGGCATACCAATTTTCCCTAAAAGTAGAGGAAAAGCTAAACAAGAAGTTCGAGAGCAGACAAAATGGAAGAGGTCGCGGTGGACGATCTGGTGGGTGGTCATATGGTGGCCGAAATGAAGATCCGAAAAAGAAGGATGAGGCCAATAGCAGTCAAAATCAACGAGAAAATAATTCCAATCGCTTCCAGGATCAGAATAATAAAGATCAGAGAGGAAGAGGAAGAGGACAAGGATCTGAAAGAGGTGGCTTCCGTGGAACATGTTTTCACTGTGGAGAAGAAGGTCATAGGGCATTTGAATGTCCTTAGCGCCAAGGCAGAACAGACAAGAGAAATGAAGGCCAGGCCAGAGTTGCACATGTAGATGAAGATGCCAGATCATCAAATTCTGAAGATGCTGAAAGAGGAGAAACGTTGATTAACAGAAGAGTCTTGTTGAGTGGTGAGAATGAACCTGAGCAAAGGAGGAGCTTGTTTCACACCAAGTGCAAGTGTGAAGGTAAATGTTGTGATGTGATTATTGATAGTGGAAGCACTGACAATTTGGTGTCAGAAGAGATGGTGACAAAGTTGAAGCTCAAGAGACAGAAACACCCACATCTATATCGGATTGCTTGGGTACAGGATGACCCCAAGGTCATGGTCAATGAACAATGCCTAGTGAAGTTCAAGATCGGCGGGTACCAAGATGAGGTACTATGTGATATCATCTCTATGGATGCATGTCATATGTTATTGGGTAGACCATGGCAATTTGACAGATGTGCTGTAAATGATGGTCGTGCGAATACCTATTCCCTGACAAAGGATGGAGTGCAACATCAGCAAAAACCATTGAAGGAGACTGAAGAAAAAGTATGTGGTAATGCAAGGATAACTTTTGTTGATGGAATAAATTTCCTAGATGGTATGAGGCATGAGCATGTATGTTTTGCTTTAATTCCAAAAGCTGGTAAAGAGGAAGTAGAAGATGTTCCTGTAGAAGTTGCAGATTTGTTGAATGAGTTTCAAGATATTGTATCCGATAACGTGCCTGATGGATTACCACCGGTCAGAAAGATCAGTCATCAGATGGACTTGATCCCAGGAGCGAGTTTTCCGAATAAGGCAGCACACAGAATGACACCTGCAGAAAGTGAGGAGTTGAACAGACAAGTACATGAACTGTTACAGAAAGGATTGATCCGTGAGAGTCTGAGTCCCTGTGCTGTACCAGTGGTATTAGCACCAAAGAAGAATGGAGAATGGAGGATGTGTACAGATTCCAGAGCAATAAACAAGATCACAATCAAGTATAGCTTTCCATTGCCACGAATGGATGATATTATGGACTGTTTGAGTGGAGCTGTGTATTTCTCAAAGATAGATCTGAAGAGTGGATATCACCAGATTCGGATCAGAGAAGGAGATGAATGGAAGACTGCCTTCAAGACAAAGGAAGGACTATATGAGTGGTTAGTCATGCCTTTTGGGCTAACCAATGCACCGAGCACTTTCATGCGGCTCATGAACGAGGTTCTGAAAGAATTTCTGGGTAAGTTTGTCATTGTTTACCT
Source organism: Chamaecyparis obtusa (assembly GCA_027943335.1). NCBI lineage: Eukaryota > Viridiplantae > Streptophyta > Pinopsida > Cupressales > Cupressaceae > Chamaecyparis > Chamaecyparis obtusa. Next base: position 19,277 of record BSBK01008450.1, read on the forward strand.
CGATGATATTTTGATCTTTAGTAAGACATTGGATGAGCATATGACACATATTCGTATGGTATTTGAGAAGTTGAGAGAAGAAAAATTGCTGATTAATTTGAAGAAGTGCAGTTTTGTGAAGAAAGAGTTAGTGTATTTAAGATTTGTAGTTTCAGCAGAAGGTCTAAAAATGGACCCAGAGAAGGTACAGGCTATCCTTGAATGGCCTACTCCAAGGAGTGCTACTGAGGTAAGATCTTTTCATGGTCTAGCTAGCTTTTATAGAAAGTTTATCAGAAATTTTAGCAGTATTTGTGGACCCTTGACTGAAACAATGAGAGGGGATAGAAAAGAGTTTAAGTGGACTAAAGGAGCAGAAAAGAGTTTTCAATTATTGAAACAAAAAGTTACAGAACAACCTGTTTTACCACTTCCAGATTTTAATAAAGTGTTTCAAGTAGATTGTGATGCTAGTGGTACTGCAATAGGAGCTGTTATGAGCCAAGAAGGTAAACCTGTTGCTTATTTCAGCGAGAAGTTAAATGACGCCAAGAGGAAATATTCTGTTTATGATCAAGAATTTTATGCTATAGTTCAGGCATTAAAGAAGTGGAGACATTATCTCCTTCCTAAGGAGTTTGTTTTGTATACTGATCATCAAGCTTTGCAATATTTGAATAGTCAAGGAAAATTGAATCAAAGGCATTTGAAATAGGTTGAGTTTTTGCAGAGTTATACATTTGTTTTGAAACATATGAGTGGAAAGTCTAATAAGGTTGCAGATGCTCTTAGCAAAAGGCAACTATTGTTGACAGAAATGCAGATTGAAGTGGTTGGGTTCAAGGAACTCAAGAATTTGTATCCAGAGGATCCTGATTTTGGTGAAGCTTGGAAAGCTTGTACAGAACCTGTTACTCTAGACAGGATGAAATGGTTAGATTTCATCATCCAGGATGATATGCTATTCAAAGGGAGTCAATTGTGCATTCCACGAAGTTCTATGAGGAAGAATCTCATCAAAGAGAAGCATAGCGGAGGATTGTCTGGACATTTTGGTCGTGACAAAACCTTTGGTTTGGTTAGTGAGAATTATTATTGGCCACAGTTGCAGCAAGATGTGAAGAAGTTTGTACAGAGTTGCAGAGTATGTCAGATGGCAAAAGGAGTGAAGCAGAATACAGGGTTGTATCAGCCATTATCTGTACCAGAGAAGCCTTGGGAGGATATCAGCATGGACTTTGTTCTTGGTTTACCGAGGACACAGCGGGGACATGATTCAATTTTTGTAGTAGTTGACAGATTTTTGAAGATGGCACATTTCATTCCCTGCAAGAAGACTAATGATGTTGTTCATGTAGCAGAATTATTTTTCAGAGAAGTAGTGAGACTTCATGGTTTGCCAAAGACCATAGTTTCAGATCGGGACACTAAGTTTGTTGGATATTTCTGGCGTACGTTGTGGAAGAAGTTGAAGACAGATTTGAAGTTCAGTTCATCACATCATCCACAGACTGATGGACAGACAGAGGTGGTGAATAGGAGTTTGGGGAATTTGCTGAGATGTTTGGTTGGAGATAAGCCAACAGGATGGGATTTGATTTTACCACAAGCCGAATTTGCATACAATAATTCTGTCAATAGGAGCACTGGTAAATCACCATTCTAGATTGTATATGGAAGTAGTCCAAGAAATGCATCTGAATTGAGGAAGATAGATAAAGGAGAAATAAGTAGTGCTGAAGCCGAGGATTTTGCAGAACACTTGAAGAACATCCATGAGGAGGTGAGGAAGCATATTACCAAGATGAATGCACAGTATAAGGCTAAGGCAGATGAGAAAAGGAGGTATAAGAAATTTCAGGTTGGTGATGAAGTCATGGTTCATTTGCGGAAGGAGCGGTTTCCAGTTGGTACATATAACAAGCTGAAAATGAAGAAGTTTGGACCATGTAGGATACTGAAGAAACATGATTCAAGAAATGCATATGAGGTAGAATTACCTACTGAGCTAAATATTTCGCCAGTGTTTAACATTTCAGATCTGACAAAGTATCATGAGGGAGGTGTTGAAGATGAGATCACAGCGGCACAGTGGAGTATTCTAGCAACTAGTTTAGACACTAAGGAGATTGAAGATATACTGGATAGTCGTGTTGGCAGAAGCACAAGGAACAAGATATATGAAGAATATCTAGTCAAGTGGAAAGGATGACCTGTTGAAGATTCATCATGGCTAACAAAGGAGGAGGTTAACCGTCTTAGTTTTCCCCTGCACACTTGAGTCGTGACAGGGTCACTTCTCAAATTACCCCGGGTGTTTGATGCAGGAGCATCCTGGGTGTAAGAGCAATCTTGCATCACCCAAAAAAATATTTCTATTCTTGTATTCAATAAGGGCTATTTTGTACAGAGCTGCTATTTATGGAAAGTTACTATTTTTGGTAATTTTTGCATGTGCTCAGAATGATCTTATTTCTTTCTTGGAGGTTCATTTTGGTCATATAAGCCTGCCAGTAAAGTTTCATTGCCAGATCAAGTGTATATTGGAAGATATTGAAGATTTTCGGTATTGGCAGCAGGGTACAGAAACTTCGAACTCAGTTTTGAAGGCTTTAGAGGCCCCGGATGAGGTCAAATTTTGGGTTGAATGCAACTTGTTTAATTCAGGCGTTGTAGAGCTCCTCGCGCCCTTTCCGAAATGGGGTTACAATAGTCAATCGGGTCAACTGGTGATGACTTATGGTCTTCGTAAGTTGGATCACTTGAAATGGTAGAAAATAATTTTTCTTCAAAATTTCTGTTCGGGTTTCAAAATTTATTTTGAGCCGACTATGATGTAATGAAATGTAAAATAAAAATAATTCTAAGTTTGGTCGGCCTTATTAGCTAAAATTCTGGAACCTTCCCAGGCGGTGAAAAATTGCCTATATAAGGAAAGCTGTATTATTGTCTTAGGCAGTTCAGAATAGTTCTGGGTAGTAGATCTGGGTATTGATTCGAGGCTTTGTCCTACAGAATATTGTAAGGGAATGCCCATGTGGCTTTGCATATTGTAATTCTAAAAATTTTTAATTCCACATTTGTGAAGATAATAAGAAGCCAATTTTCTGTTCTTGCATATTGTTGTTGTTTCTCTATTTCTGTTATGTGTTTGTTGTATTAAGGGGAGCACCCTTCATCAAGTGGTATCAGAGCAGGAGTTCTTGAGTGTGTAAACAGATCGCTGACTGTGAGGCAGTTTGCACTAGGACCGTGACTAGGGTTTCAGCGCGCATCACGAAAATGCCTCCACGAAGGAAACGTGGCGGAAGAGCTGGTGTTGTAACACCTGAGGTTAGAGAGCTGCAGAGACAAGTGCGAGCATTGCAAGAAGAGATTCGCAGAGGAATGAATCTTAATGTCGGAGACAAAAGCGAGGATGAAGCTGAAGAAGAATATCAAGAAGGAGAAGTTGAAATTGTGAACCAGGAGGAAAAAAGACTTTTTCGGGTGATTTCCAAGATTGGGAAAAGACCTAAAATTGAGGTTCCTACATTTTTTGGAAATCTTAACCCAGAGGAATTGATCGACTAGATCAATGAGTGTGAAGAATATTTTGAGTATGAAGATGTTGAGGATCCTGATAGGGTCAAATTTACGAAGGCGAGACTGAAAGGTCATGCGAAGATATGGTGGCAAGAGATTCAGTTGGAGCGAAATAGAAGGGGAAAGGAGAAAATCACGAGATGGGATCAGATGGTGGATAAATTGAAGTGACAGTTCATTCCTGGTTATTATGAGCTTGATCTACTAAAGAAAATGCAAAGTTAGAAGCAAGCAGGAAGATCTGTTCAGGAGTATACAGAGGAGTTCTATCGACTCCTCATCAGAACAGGCCATGCAGAAGCTGATAAGGAGAAAGTTGCCCGATACCTTAATGGGATAAGGCCAAGCATTCAGGATGAGTTGAATCTGGTTCGAATGAGCAGTATTGAGGAGGCATACCAATTTTCCCTAAAAGTAGAGGAAAAGCTAAACAAGAAGTTCGAGAGCAGACAAAATGGAAGAGGTCGCGGTGGACGATCTGGTGGGTGGTCATATGGTGGCCGAAATGAAGATCCGAAAAAGAAGGATGAGGCCAGTAGCAGTCAAAATCAGCGAGAAAATAATTCCAATCGCTTCCAGGATCAGAATAATAAAGATCAGAGAGGAAGAGGAAGAGGACAAGGATCTGAAAGAGGTGGCTTCCGTGGAAAATGTTTTCACTGTGGAGAAGAAGGTCATAGGGCATTTGAATGTCCTCAGCGCCAAGGTAGAACAGACAGGAGAAATGAAGGTCAGGCCAGAGTTGCACATGTAGATGAAGATGTCAGATCATCAAATTTTGAAGATGCTAAAAGAGGAGAAACGTTGATTAACAGAAGAGTCTTGTTGAGTGGTGAGAATGAACCTAAGCATAGGAGGAGCTTGTTTCGCACCAGGTGCAAGTGTGAAGGTAAATGTTGTGATGTGATTATTGATAGTGGAAGCACTGATAATTTGGTGTCAGAAGAGATGGTGACAAAGTTGAAGCTCAAGAGACAGAAACACCCACATCCATATCGGATTGCCTGGGTACAGGATGACCCCAAGGTCATGGTCAATGAACAATGCCTAGTGAAGTTCAAGATCGGCGGGTACCAAGATGAGGTACTATGTGATATCATCTCTATGGATGCATGTCATATGTTATTGGGTAGACCATGGCAGTTTGACAGATGTGCTGTACATGATGGCCGTGCGAATACCTATTCCCTGACAAAGGATGGAGTGCGACATAAGCTAAAACCATTGAAGGAGACTGAAGAAAAGGTATGTGGTAATGCAAGGATAACTTTTGTTGATGGAAGAAATTTCCTAGATGGTATGAGGCATGAGCATGTATGTTTTGCTTTAATTCCAAAAGCTGGTAAAGAGGAAGTAGAAGATGTTCCTGTAGAAGTTGCAGATTTGTTGAATGAGTTTCAAGATATTGTATCCGATAACGTGCCTGATGGATTACCACCAGTCAGAAAGATCAGTCATCAGATGGACTTGATCCCAGGAGTGAGTTTGCCAAATAAGGCAGCACACAGAATGACACCTGCAGAAAGTGAGGAGTTGAACAGACAAGTACATGAATTGTTACAGAAAGGATTGATCCGTGAGAGTCTGAGTCCCTGTGCTGTACCAGTGGTATTAGCACCAAAGAAGAATGGAGAATGGAGGATGTGTATAGATTCCAGAGCAATAAACAAGATCACAATCAAGTATAGCTTTCCATTGCCACGAATGGATGATATTATGGACTGTTTGAGTGGAGCTGTGTATTTCTCAAAGATAGATCTGAAGAGTGGATATCACCAGATTCGGATCAGAGAAGGAGATGAATGGAAGACTGCCTTCAAGACAAAGGAAGGACTATATGAGTGGTTAGTCATGCCTTTTGGGCTAACCAATGCACCGAGCACTTTCATGCGGCTCATGAACGAGGTTCTGAAAGAATTTCTGGGTAAGTTTGTCATTGTTTACCTAGATGATATTTTGATCTTTAGTAAGACATTGGATGAGCATATGACGCATATTCGTATGGTATTTGAGAAGTTCAGAGAAGAAAAATTGTTGATTAATTAGAAGAAGTGCAGTTTTGTGAAGAAAGAGTTAGTGTATTTGGGATTTGTAGTTTCAGCAGAAGGTCTAAAAATGGACCCAGAGAAGGTACAGGCTATCCTTGAATGGCCTACTCCAAGGAGTGCTACTGAGGTAAGATCTTTTCATGGTCTAACTAGCTTTTATAGAAAGTTTATCAAAAATTTTAGCAGTATTTGTGGACCCTTGACTGAAACAATGAGAGGGGATAGAAAAGAGTTTAAGTGAACTAAAGGAGCAGAAAAGAGTTTTCAATTATTGAAACAAAAAGTTACAGAACAACCTGTTTTAGCACTTCCAGATTTTAATAAGGTGTTTCAAGTAGATTGTGATGCTAATGGTACTGCAATAGGAGCTATTATGAGCCAAGAAGGTAAACCTGTTGCTTATTTCAGCGAGAAGTTAAATGACGCCAAGAGGAAATATTCTGTTTATGATCAAAAATTTTATGCTATAGTTCAGGCATTAAAGAAGTGGAGACATTATCTGCTTCCTAAGGAGTTTGTTTTGTATACTGATCATCAAGCTTTGCAATATTTGAATAGTCAAGGAAAATTGAATCAAAGGCATTTGAAATGGGTTGAGTTTTTGCAGAGTTATAAATTTGTTTTGAAACATAGGAGTGGAAAGTCTAATAGGGTTGCAGATGCTCTTAGCAGAAGGCAACTATTGCTGACAGAAATGCAGATTGAAGTGGTTGGGTTCAAGGAACTCAAGAATTTGTATCCAGAGGATCCTGATTTTGGTGAAGCTTGGAAAGCTTGTACAGAACCTGTTACTCTACACAGGATGAAATGGTTAGATTTCATCATCCAGAATGATATGCTATTCAAAGGGAGTCAATTGTGCATTCCACGAAGTTCTATGAGGGAGAATCTCATCAAGGAGAAGCATAGCGGAGGATTGGCTAGACATTTTAGTTGTGACAAAACCCTTGGTTTGGTTAGTGAGAATTATTATTGGCCACAGTTGCAGCAAGATGTGAAGAAGTTTGTACAGAGTTGCAGAGTATGTCAGATGGCAAAAGGAGTGAAGCAGAATACAGGGTTGTATCAGCCATTATCTGTACCAGAGAAGCCTTGGGAGGATATCAGCATGGACTTTGTTCTTGGTTTACCGAGGACACAGCAGGGACATGATTCAATTTTTGTAGTAGTTGACAGATTTTTGAAGATGACACATTTCATTCCCTGCAAGAAGACTAATGATGCTGTTCATGTAGCAGAATTGTTTTTCAGAGAAGTAGTGAAACTTCATGGTTTGCCAAAGACCATAGTTTCAGATCGGGACACTAAGTTTGTTGGATATTTCTGACGTACGTTGTGGAAGAAGTTGAAGACAGATTTGAAGTTCAGTTCATCACATCATCCACAGACTGATGGACAGACAGAGGTGGTGAATAGGAGTTTGGGGAATTTGCTGAGATGTTTGGTTGGAGATAAGCCAACAGGATGGGATTTGATTTTACCACAAGCCGAATTTGCATACAATAATTCTGTCAATAGGAGCACTGGTAAATCACCATTCCAGATTGTATATGGAAGTAGTCCAAGAAATGCATCTGAATTGAGAAAGATAGATAAAGGAGAAATAAGTAGTGCTGAAGTTGAGGATTTTGCAGAACACTTGAAGAACATCCATGAGGAGGTGAGGAAGCATATTACCAAGATGAATGCACAGTATAAGGCTAAGACAGATGAGAAAAGGAGGTATAAGGAATTTCAGGTTGGTGATGAAGTCATGGTTCATTTGCGGAAGGAGCGGTTTCCAGTTGGTACATATAACAAGCTGAAAATGAAGAAGTTTGGACCATGTAGGATACTGAAGAAACATGATTCAGGAAACGCATATGAGGTAGAATTACCTACTGAGCTAAATATTTCACCAGTGTTTAACATTTCAGATCTGACAGAGTATCATGAGGGAGGTGTTGAAGATGAGATCACAGCGGCACAATGGAGTATTCCAGCAACTAGTTTAGACACTAAGGAGATTGAAGATATACTGGATAGTCGTGTTGGCAGAAACACAAGGAACAGGACATATGAAGAATATCTGGTCAAGTGGAAAGGAAGACCTGTTGAAGATTCATCATGGCTAACAAAGGAGGAGGTTAACCGTCTTGGTTTTTCTCTGCACACCTGAGTCGTGACAGGGTCACTTCTCAAATTGCCTCGGGTGTCTGATGCAGGAGCATCCTGGGTGTAAGAGCGATCTTGCATCACCCAAAAAAATATTTCTATTCTTGTATTCAATAAGGGCTATTTTGTACAGAGCTGCTATTTATGGAAAGTTACTATTTTTGGTAATTTTCGCATGTGCTCAGAATGATCTTATTTATTTCTTGGAGGTTTATTTTGGTCATATAAGCCTGCCAGTAAAGTTTCATTGCCAGATCAAGTGTATATTGGAAGATATTGAAGATTTTCGGTATTGGCAGCAGGGTACAGAAACTTCGAACTCAGTTTTGAAGGCTTTAGAGGCCCCGGATGAGGTCGAATTTTGGGCTGAATGCAGCTTGCTTAATTCAAGTGTTGTAGAGCTCCTCGCGCCCTTTCCGAAATGGGGTTACAATAGTCAATCGGGTCAACTAGTGATGACTTATGGTCTTCGGAAGTTGGGTCACCTGAAATGGCGGAAAATAATTTTTCTTCAAAATTTCTGTTCGGGTTTCAAAATTTATTTTGAGCCGACTATGATGTAATGAAATGTAAAATAAAAATAATTCTAAGTTTGGTCGGCCTTATTGGCTAAAATTCTGGAACCTTCCCAGGCGGTAGAAAATTGCCTATATAAGGAAAGCTGTATTATTGTCTTAGGCAGTTCAGAATAGTTCTGGGTAGTAGATCTGGGTATTGATTCGAGGCTTTGTCCTACAGAATATTGTAAGGGAATGCCCATGTGGCTTTGCATATTGTAATTCTGAAAATTTGTAATTCCACATTTGTGAAGATAATAAGAAGCTAATTTTTTGTTCTTGCATATTGTTGTTGTTTCTCTATTTCTGTTATGTGTTCGTGGTATTAAGGGGAGCACCCTTCATCAAGTGGTATCAGAGCAGGAGTTCTTTAGTGTGTAAACAGATCGCCGACTGTGAGGCAGTTTGCACCAGGACCGTGGCTAGGGTTTCAGCGCGCATCGCGAAAATGCCTCCACGAAGGGAACGTGGCGAAAGAGCTGGTGTTGTAACACCTGAGGTTAGAGAGCTGCAGAGACAAGTGCGAGCATTGCAAGAATAGATTCGCAGAGGAATGAATCTTAATGTCGGAGACGAAAGCGAGGATGAAGCTGAAGAAGAATATCAAGAAGGAGAAGTTGAAATTGTGAACCAGGAGGAAGAAAGATTTTTTCGGGCGATTTCCAAGATTGGGAAAAGACCTAAGATTGAGGTTCCTACATTTTCTAGAAATCTTAACCCAGAGGAATTGATCGACTGGATCTATGAGTGTGAAGAATATTTTGAGTATGAAGATGTTGAGGATCCTAATAGGGTCAAATTTGTGAAGCCCAGACTGAAAGGTCATGCGAAGATATGGTGGCAAGAGATTCAGTTGGAGCGAAATAGAAGGGGAAAGGAGAAAATCATGAGATGGGATCGGATGGTGGATAAATTGAAGCGACAGTTCATTCCTGTTGATTATGAGCTAGATCTACTAAAGAAAATGCAAAGTTTGAAGCAAGCAGGAAGATCTTTTCAGGAGTATATAGAGGAGTTCTATCGACTCCTCATCAGAACAGGCCATGCAGAAGCTGATAAGGAGAAAGTTGCCCGATACCTTAATGGGTTAAGGCCAAGCATTCAGGATGAGTTGAATCTGGTTCGAATGAGCAGTATTGAGGAGGCATACCAATTTGCCCTAAAAGTAGATGAAAAGCTGAACAAGAAGTTCGAGAGCAGACAAAACGGAAGAGGTTGCGGTGGAAGATCTGGTGGATGGTCATATGGTGGCCGAAATGAAGATCTGAAAAAGAAGGATGAGGCCTGTAGCAGTCAAAATCAGCGAGGAAATAATTCCAATCACTTCCAGGATCAGAATAATAGAAATCAGAGAGGAAGAGGAAGAGGACAAGGATCTGAAAGAGGTAGCTTCCGTGGAACATGTTTTCACTGTGGAGAAGAAGGTCATAGGGCATTTGAATGTCCTCAGTGCCAAGGCAGAACAGACAGAAGAAATGAAGGCCAGGCCAGAGTTGCACATGTAGATGAAGATGCCAGATCATCAAATTCTGAAGATGCTGAAAGAGGAGAAACGTTAATTAACAGAAGAGTCTTGTTGAGTGGTGAGAATGAACTTGAGCAAAGGAGGAGCTTGTTTCGCACCAGGTGCAAGTGTAAAGGTAAATGTTGTGATGTGATTATTGATAGTGGAAGCACTGACAATTTGGTGTCAGAAAAGATGGTGACAAAGTTGAAGCTCAAGAGACAGAAAAACCCACATCCATATCGGATTGCCTGGGTACAGGATGACCCCAAGGTCATGGTCAATGAACAATGCCTAGTGAAGTTCAAGATCGGCGGGTACCAAGATGAGGTACTATGTGATATCATCTCTATGGATGCATGTCATATGTTATTGGGTAGACCATGGCAGTTTGACAGATGTGCTGTACATGATGGCCATGCGAATACCTATTCCCTGACAAAGGATGGAGTGCGACATAAGCTAAAACCATTGAAGGAGACTGAAGCAAAGGTATGTGGTAATGCAAGGATAACTTTTGTTGATGGAAGAAATTTCCTAGATGGTATGAGGCATGAGCATGTATGTTTTGCTTTAATTCCAAAAGCTGATAAAGAGGAAGTAGAAGATGTTCCTATAGAAGTTGCAGATTTGTTGAATGAGTTTCAAGATATTGTATCTGATAACGTGCCTGATGGATTACCACCAGTCAGAAAGATCAGTCATCAGATGGACTTGATCCCAGGAGCGAGTTTGCCGAATAAGGCAGCACACAGAATGACACCTGCAGAAAGTGAGGAGTTGAACAGACAAGTACATGAACTGTTACAAAAAGGATTGATCCATGAGAGTGTGAGTCCTTGTGCTGTACCAGCGGTATTAGCACCAAAGAAGAATGGAGAATGGAGGATGTGTACAGATTCTAGAGCAATAAACAAGATCACAATCAAGTATAGGTTTCCATTGCCACGAATGGATGATATTATGGACTGTTTGAGTGGAGCTGTGTATTTCTCAAAGATAGATCTGAAGAGTGGATATCACCAGATTCGGATCAGAGAAGGAGATGAATGGAAGACTGCCTTCAAGACAAAGGAAGGACTATATGAGTGGTTAGTCATGCCTTTTGGGCTAACCAATGCACCGAGCACTTTCATGCGGCTCATGAACGAGGTTCTGAAAGAATTTCATGGTAAGTTTGTCATTGTTTACCTCGATGATATTTTGATCTTTAGTAAGACATTGGATGAGCATATGACGCATATTCGTATGGTATTTGAGAAGTTGAGAGAAGAAAAATTGCTAATTAATTTGAAGAGGTGCAATTTTGTGAAGAAAGAGTTAGTGTATTTGGGATTTGTAGTTTCAGCAGAAGGTCTAAAAATGGACCCAGAGAAGGTACAGGCTATCCTTGAATGGCCTACTCCAAGGAGTGCTACTGAGGTAAGATCTTTTCATGGTCTAGCTAGCTTTTATAGAAATTTTATCAGAAATTTTAGCAGTATTTGTGGACCCTTGACTGAAACAATGAGAGGGGATAGAAAAGAGTTTAAGTGGACTAAAGGAGCAGAAAAGAGTTTTCAATTATTGAAACAAAAAGTTACAGAACAACCTGTTTTACCACTTCCAGATTTTAATAAAGTGTTTCAAGTAGATTGTGATGCTAGTGGTACTGCAATAGGAGCTGTTATGAGCCAAAAAGGTAAACCTGTTGCTTATTTCAGTGAGAAGTTAAATGATGCCAAGAGAAAATATTCTGTTTATGATCAGGAATTTTATGCTATAGTTCAGGCATTAAAGAAGTGGAGACATTATCTACTTCCTAATGAGTTTGTTTTGTATACTGATCATCAAGCTTTGCAATATTTGAATAGTCAAGGAAAATTGAATCAAAGGCATTTGAAATGGGTTGAGTTTTTGCAGAGTTATACATTTGTTTTGAATTATAGGAGTGAAAAATCTAATAGGGTTGCAGATGCTCTTAGCAGAAGGCAACTATTGCTGACAGAAATGCAGATTGAAGTGGTTGGGTTCAAGGAACTCAAGAATTTGTATCCAAAGGATCCTGATTTTGGTGAAGCTTGGAAAGCTTGTACAGAACCTGTTACTCTAGACAGGATGAAATGGTTGGATTTCATCATCCAGGATGATATGCTATTCAAAGGGAGTCAATTGTGCATTCCACGAAGTTCTATGAGGGAGAATCTCATCAAGGAGAAGCATAGCGGAGGATTGGCTGGACATTTTGGTCGTGACAAAACCCTTGGTTTGGTTAGTGAGAATTATTATTGGCCACAGTTGCAGCAAGATGTGAAGAAGTTTTTACAGAGTTGCAGAGTATGTCAGATGGCAAAAGGAGTGAAGCAGAATACAGGGTTGTATCAGCCATTATCTGTACCAGAGAAGCCTTGGGAGGATATCAGCATGGACTTTGTTCTTGGTTTACCGAGGACACAGCGGGGACATGATTCAATTTTTGTAGTAGTTGACAGATTTTCAAAGATGACACATTTCATTCCCTGCAAGAAGACTAATGATGTTGTTCATGTAGCAGAATTGTTTTTCAGAGAAGTAGTGAGACTTCATGGTTTGCCAAAGACCATAGTTTCAGATCGGGACACTAAGTTTGTTGGATATTTCTGGCGTACGTTGTGGAAGAAGTTGAAGATAGATTTGAAGTTCAGTTCATCACATCATCCACAGACTGATGGATAGACAGAGGTGGTGAATAGGAGTTTGGGGAATTTGCTGAGATGTTTGGTTGGAGATAAGCCAACAGGATGGGATTTGATTTTACCACAGGCCGAATTTGCATACAATAATTTTGTCAATAGGAGCACTGGTAAATCACCATTCCAGATTGTATATGGAAGTAGTCCAAGAAATGCATCTGAATTGAGGAAGATAAATAAAGGAGAAATAAGTAGTGCTGAAGCTGAGGATTTTGCAGAACACTTGAAGAACATCCATGAGGAGGTGAGGAAGCATATTACCAAGATGAATGCACAGTATAAGGCTAAGGCAGATGAGAAAAGGAGGTATAAGGAATTTCAGGTTGGTGATGAAGTCATGGTTCATTTGCGGAAGGAGCGGTTTCCAATTGGTACATATAACAAGTTGAAAATGAAGAAGTTTGGACCATGTAGGATACTGAAGAAACATGATTTAGGAAACGCATATGAGGTAGAATTACCTACTGAGCTAAATATTTCGCTAGTGTTTAACATTTCAGATCTGACAGAGTATCATGAGGGAGGTGTTGAAGATGAGATCACAGCGGCACAGTGGAGTATTCCAGCAACTAGTTTAGACACTAAGGAGATTGAAGATATACTAGATAGTCGTGTTGGCAGAAGCACAAGGAACAAGACATATGAAGAATATCTGGTCAAGTGGAAAGGACGACCTGTTGAAGATTCATCATGGCTAACAAAGGCGGAGGTTAACCGTCTTGGTTTTCCTCTGCACACCTGAGTCGTGAGAGGGTCACTTCTCAAATTACCCCGGGTGTCTGATGCAGGAGCATCCTGGGTGTAAGAGCAATCTTGCATCACCCAAAAAAATATTTCTATTCTTGTATTCAATAAGGGCTATTTTGTACAGAGCTGCTATTTATGGAAAGTTACTATTTTTGGTAATTTTTGCATGTGCTCAGAATGATCTTATTTCTTTCTTGGAGGTTCATTTTTGTCATATAAGCCTGCTAGTAAAGTTTCATTGCCAGATCAAGTGTATATTGGAAGATATTGAAGATTTTCGGTATTGGCAGCAGGGTACAGAAACTTCAAACTCAGTTTTGAAGGCTTTAGAGGCCCCGGATGAGGTCGAATTTTGGGCTGAATGCAGCTTGCTTAATTCAAGCGTTGTAGAGCTCCTCGCGCCCTTTCCGAAATGGGGTTACAATAGTCAATCGGGTCAACTGGTGATGACTTATGGTCTTCGGATGTTGGGTCACCTGAAATGGCGGAAAATGATTTTTCTTCAAAATTTCTGTTCGGGTTTCAAAATTTATTTTGAGCCGACTATGATGTAATGAAATGTAAAATAAAAATAATTCTAAGTTTGGTCGGCCTTATTGGCTAAAATTCTGGAACCTTCCCAGGCGGTGGAAAATTGCCTATATAAGGAAAGCTATATTATTGTCTTAGGCAGTTCAGAATAGTTCTGGGTAGTAGATCTGGGTATTGATTCGAGGCTTTGTGCTACAGAATATTGTAAGGGAATGCCCATGTGGCTTTGCATATTGTAATTCTGAAAATTTGTAATTCCACATTTGTGGAGATAATAAGAAGCCAATTTTCTGTTCTTGCATATTGTTGTTGTTTCTCTATTTCTGTTATGTGTTTGTGGTATTAAGGGGAGCACCCTTCATCAAAATCATTTTGAGAACCACCACTTTCTTCTATCATCTTTCTAAACCCTTGGTAGTAGTGATCGAATTCAATGTGATATCGACAACAAGAAGTTTCAAAAGATTTATTTATCTTTACAAAAAATGGTTTTAATCTTTCAAACATTGTTTGTCCAATCTTAATGTCAGGATTTGAGTTACAAAATGAGAGATACAATTCATGTTGTCTGGTGTCCAACCAATGTTTTGTGTGCTGGAAATATTCCTTAGGCCCAGTTCTCTTCTTGATAACATCTCTTGTATTTGGTGAAGGACGAGTATGATCAGTCCAAAATGATGTAAGTAAGTTCCTAACTGTTTCATTAATTCTATCAGACCGAGCAGCTCTACACATTAGTGCCCAATTACCTTCCAATGTAGTATCATCCAAATTGATTCTTCTTTTCAAATAGTTCGTCATTGTCTTCCTACTGTACCCGATCTGAGATGAAAGTGAAGAAATTTGTCTTCTTTGGGACATGTTTTTTATTTAAAATAGATGTCAATATCACTCTTCTTGAAATGGACCTATCTGTACATCTAGTTGTTTTCCCAATGGAATGCAAACCTTCCTTAACACTGTCAACAATATTTTTTTGTACGTTACTTGATTTTAACTTTTTCAAACTTGCATCTACACCCAATAATTTTAATGGCTCTTTTAACTCATCTTTAAGAAGTGTAATTGATAAGAGTTGAGTTTTTTAAGTGTACCAAGATTCTCAAATTGTTTCATTATTTGCTTAGACTTTTTATTCAATGCCCTCTTCGTAATATTTATGGGTTGTTTAGCATAATCTCTCAATTTTTTGACATCCATTTCAATTAAATGATATATGCTTTTACGATTAATTTTTCTCTTCAACTGTTGGAGTAGATTATTATTCACATATGTTTCTTGCACTTCCACTGCAAATAAAATAAAATAAAAAATCTTAATATCTCATCTTAAGGGGACCCTCATGAAATAAGTATTTACAAGCTCTTGACTATGTTCTACCTATAATAATTTATGCATTAATTCAAGAGAAAAACATACTTGTTTGACCTTGGGTTGATTCAACTTGGGATGCCCCTTGTCCAACATTTTCATCATCAAAGGTTGCATGTACGTGCAACAAAAATAATAACTTAAATTCTTAGGGGAAAGACCCAAAATATATATTCACCAATAAGAGACTAAATCAAGAGAGTTTGTGAGAGAAAGAGAGAGAGATGTGTACTTATTTGATATTCTGAGGCTTGTGCTTGTTGAGCTTGTGATGACCCTTCTCCAACTTTTGAAGGTTGGGCTTGTTGAGCTTGTAATGACCCTTCTCCAACTTCTGAAGGTTGGGCTTGTGATGACCCTTGTCCAACTTTTGAAGGTTGGGTAGCTTGTTGAGCTTGTGATTCTTGAGCATTTCCTACACATGTATGAAGTATAAATTAGTCATAGTTCATTGCTCATCTAATTAGTCCTAATTGGTTCTAATAGGTCATATAATTGGTTCTAATTGAGTCTAATTAGATCTAATAGGTCATAATTGAATGCAATAGGTCATAATTGTTCCTAATTGGTCATAATTGAGTGTAGTTAGTCCTAATTGAGTCTAATAGGTCATGTTAGGTCCTAATTAGTCCATATTAGGTCCTAATTGGTCCCAATTGAGTCTAATTGGTCCTAATTGAGTCTAATAGGTCATATTAGGTCCTAATTGAGTTTAGTAGGTCATGTTAGGTCCTAATAGGTCCTAATAGGTCTGAATTAGGTCTTAATTGGTCATAATTGTGTCTAGTTGGTCCTAATTGAGTCTAGTTGGTCATAATTATGTCTAGTTGGTCCTAATTAGTCCTAATTGAGTTTAGTAGGTCATGTTAGCTCCTAATTGGTCCATATTAGGTCCTAATTGGTCATGTAATTGAGTCTAGAATAAGTCATATTAGGTCCTAATTAGTCCTAATTGACTATAATTGGATCTAATAGGTCCTAATTGAGTAGATAATAAGTCATTTGTTAGGTCCTAATTGGTCCTAATTAGTCCTAATAGGTCAAGTAATAGGTCATGTTAGGTCCTAATTGGTCATAATTGAATGTAATAAGTTGTAATTGTTCCTAATTGGTCATAATTGAGTGTAGTTAGTCCTAATTGAGTCTAATAGGTCATGTTAGGTCCTAATTGGTCCATATTAGGTCCTAATTGGTCCCAATTGAATCTAATTGGTCCTAATTGAGTCTAATAGGTCATATTAGGTCCTAATTGAGTTTAGTAGGTTATGTTAAAGGTCCTAATTAGGTCTTAATTGGTCATAATTGTGTCGAGTTGGTCCTAATTGAGTCTAGTTGGTCCTAATTGGGTCTAGTTGGTCCATATTGGTCCTAATTGAGTCTAGTTGGTCATAATTGTGTCTAGTTGGTCCTAATTAGTCCTAATTGAGTTTAGTAGGTCATGTTAGGTCCTAATTGGTCCATATTAGGTCATAATTTGTCATAATTGAGTCTAATTGGTCCTAATTGAGTTTAGAATAAGTCATATTAAGTCCTAATTAGTCCTAATTGACTATAACTGGATCTAATAGGTCCTAATTGAGTAGATAATAAGTCATGTGTTAGGTCTTAATTGGTCCTAATTAGTCCTAATAGGTCTTAATAGGTCATGTTAGGTCCTAATTGGTCATAATTGAATGTAAGTGGCCCTAATTGAATCTAATTGGTCATAATTGAATCTAATAGGTCCTAATTGGTCCTAATTGTTCCTAATTGAATCTAATAGGTCCTAATTGTTCCTAATTGTTCATAATTGTGTCTAATAGGTCCTAATTGGTTATAATTGAGTTTAATTAGATCTAATAGGTCATAATTGAATCTAATTGATCTGAATTAGGTCCTAATTGATCCTAATTGGTCCTAATTGGTCCTAATAGGTCCTAATAGGTCATATTAGGTAGTATTAGGTTCATATAGGTTCTAATTAGGTGAACATATAGGCTCTAATAGGTCCTAATTAGTCCTAATAGGTCCTATTAGGTCCTATTACATTCATATAGGTTCTAATAGGTCCTAATTAGTCATAATTAGGTTCTAATAGGTCCTAATAGGTCTTAATTAGTCGTAATATGTCCTAATAGGTCATATTAGGTCCTAATTAGTCATAATAGGTCCTAATTAGGTTCTAATAGGTCCTAATAGCTCCTAATTAGTCCTAATAGGTCCTATTAAGTCCTAATTAGTCCTAATTCAGTCTAATTAGGTGCTAATTGGTTCTCATTGATTCTAATTGGGTCCTAATAGTCCTAGAATAGGTCCTAATTAGTCCTAATATGTCATATTAGTCAAAATAGGTCTATAATTAGGTCTAGTTAAGTCTAATAGACCTGTACAATATCACATTTACATGAACATTAAGACAAGTCTTGACCATCAAACTCAAAATATCTATCGAGAGACATCTTAGACATACCTTGATTTCGACGATGATATCTTTTTCATGATTCTTCACGTAGTCTTTGTTCAGTCTCTTCTGAATAATGTCGTGTACTTTTGTTTAGCCTTCTCTTTTTATTTCCCATCACAACTTACAAAATTATTCCATGCCAAATGTCTTCCTTCTTCCTAAATTTGTGAATTATTTTATTGCTTTCAAATTTATGAAATGAAAAAAATATACATTTATTTATACCCAATTCTTATTACCTAGAAATGCCACCAAAAAGGCCGACATTGGTTTTGATCGAAAGTCCTTTATTATTCACTAAATGTTGCATTTTAAAGTCAAGTTTGACTTTTGATAGAAACTAAAGGACTTTTGATCGAACGTCATTTAGTATTAACTAAATTTTGCATTTTCTACAAAAGTACTTTCGATAGAAAGTACTTTCGATTGAAAGTCATTACTTTCAATCGAAAGTGCCTAAAATGGGAGTTGGTTTCAAGTTTTCAAATTTTTTTGAGAATTTCATGGCTTCAGGCTTCAAGCACGCTGATCAAATGGATGAATAAAAAGACATCCTTTTGCAGACAACAAGTACTCAGAATTATCTTTCTAACGATTATATATTTGACTATTTTTAAATTTATTATGTGTATGATTTTTGACGTTAAATGAATGTAGGTTTTTTATCAAATATAAACCTCTGAGTTTGACGTTCAACAAAAAATAGCAAAACAAGGAAAAAAAAATCTAAAAAATAATAGTGCCCTTAGTATTCAAGTCTACTTTCTATTCAAAAAATAATAATTGAAATTCGATAAATACACAATAAGTTATAAGCTATGTTGATGAAGGGTGCTCCCCTGAATACCACAAACACATAACAGAAATAGAGAAACAACAACAATAATATGCAAGAACAAAAAATTGGCTTCTTATTATCTCCATAAATGTGGAATTACAAACTTTCAGAATTACAATATGCAAAGCCACATGGGCATTCCCTTACAATATTTTGTAGGACAAAGCCTCGAATCAATACCCAGATCTATTACCCAGAACTACCCTAGACAACACTACAGGCCTTCTTTATATAGGCAAATTCCACCGCCCGAGAAGGTTCTAGAAATTTAGCCCTTAGGGCTGACCAAACTTAGAATTATTTTATTTTACAATTTATTACATCAAAGTCGGCTCAAAATGAGTTTTGAAACCCAAATAGAAATTTTGAAGAAAAATTATTTTCTGCCATTTCAGGTGACCCAACTTCCGAAGACCATAAGTCATCACCCATTGACCCGATTGGCTATTATAACCCCATTCTGGAAACACCGCGAAGCGCTCTACAGGCCTGACCGGCGCAAAGTACTTGTCACCCAAATTTTCAACCTCATCCGGGGCCTCTAAAGCCTTCAAAACTGAGTTTAAAGTTTCTGTACCCTACTGCTAATACCGAAAATCTTCAATATCTTCAAAACTAGACCTGATCTAGCCATGAAACTTTGCTGGCAGGCTGATATGACTGAGATGAACCTCCACATATAAAATTAGAACATTCTGAGATCGTAAGACCAACTTACTAAAAATAGAAAGTTTCCATAAATAGCAACTCTGCACAAGATAGCCCTTATTGAATACAAAAATAGAAATATTTTTGGGTGATGCAAGATTGCTCTTACACCCAGGATGCTCTTGCATCATATGTAGTCAAGGTAGGTCAAAATTTTGGTTTAGTCAACTTCAAACATTAATAAAATATGCAATAATAGTGATAATGTCATCAAACCAATTGCATGCCCTCCATATGGATGTTACAAAACTAAATTCAAAAGAATCGCATCCATATCTATTTTACAAAAAAAATTATGCTCTATGAAAATAGTGTTACTATTTGAAAATGATGTTTTCAGCACCATACAAGTTTTCGTGGGAGAAAGAAAAAAGTATTCAAAAAAATTCAAAAAATAAATAAATAAATTTAGAATCTAGACAAAAAATCTTTAAAAACTCTAATTTACTTCATCCTCCAATTTTGAACGGTTCAACGGCAATATGCATCTGAATCTGAAAGTTTTTCTCAAAATGTAGAGTTCAGTGTCTGTTCAGGGTAAAAAGTGTAACCCACTATTGTGGGTTCACCCTGAGATATTTAAGAGGCACAATGGACTATGGATTATGGTATGAAAAATTTGATGATTTTACCCTATGTGCATATACAAATGCTGATTGGGGAGGCAATGTTGATGATAAGAAAAGCACCAGTGGTGGAGCATTTTTCCTTGGAGGAAGATTGGTTTCTTGGCTAAGCAAGAAGTAGAATTGTATCTCACAAAGCACAGAAGAAGAAGAATATGTAGTAGTAGCAAACAATTGTAACCAGATAATTTGGATGAAGAAAATGCTGATGGATACTGGAATAAAATTTGTTGAACCTGTTGTCATATATTGTGACAACACCAGTACAGTTAGTATGTCTAAGAATCCTATATTACATTCTTAGACAAATCATATAGAAATTAAGTATCATGTTGTAAGAGAGAAAGTTTCTGAGAAAGAAGTCAGACTTGAGTACATAAGTACAAAGGAGCAGATAGTAGATATATTCACAAAGCCTTTCCCTAAGGATACATTTGAGTATTTGAGAGGTATGCTTGGGGTTATGCCCCAACCTACTTTTGAAAAGTGATGCAGTTGGTTGCATCTGTCCAGTGGTATATGAGCCCTATCTTTCTTCTAGACTGGATGTTGGTACTTCATCTATGGGGGAGTATGTGTATCTGAGCTGAGTCATGAGGACTCTAGTGAATGTATTTTCTGAATACTGTCTTTTGACATTGAGTTGTTGTTGACATAGTGATGAAATTTCTATCATTGATGTCAATGGGGGAGAAGTATTCATGAAAACCATCTGAAACATTTGTTGGAGAGAACTGAATAGGATAACGAAGCAAGATTTGATTGATGAAGAGGATTTGAAGAAGCAGTGTTGCAGCATTGGATTTTTGGAACATTGGATGTTTTTCATCTATGTTTCCATCAATGCCAATGGGGGATATTGATAGGAATGAATGCTAAATGTTTGGCAGCCATTCTGTAGAAGTTGTTGTTGCATTCATGACTATGATTGTCATTGATGTCAACATAGTGATTTACTGAAGACTTGCAAAGAAGTAGAAAAAGTTTGGATTAGTGCACATGGGTTATTGCAGTTGGAGCTATGCAATGTTGAGGATATACTCTTTGATATGTTATATGTCTATGGTTAAGAGCACAGATATTGATTCATTTATTCATGGAAGTTATAAGCATTTTGGTGGAAGCAGTATTCAAGCAGTGTTCTTAAGTAGCGATTTGTGGAAATAGGATGATATCTCCTAATCAGGATGGAATCTAGTTTTGCACATTTAAAGGGAAGTTGAAGACTCATTGATAGTGATGTGGATGACAACGTAGACTTTGAGGTTGAATGAGTGAATATTTATTATATTTGGAAGCTGATAGTTTTGTGTAATTTTGATGTAGCGTGTGGAAACTTTTATGTTGTAATTATATGGTGACTCATTTGTAATTATTTGAGTGTGGTATAAAGGAAGGAATGTGTTTCCTTATTGTGTTTTGATGTGGTAATGAAGTAGTTGTGAGATGGACATAGCAGTTGTGTGTGATGTTGTATGCATGAAGTTCAAAGAATAGAGCTAAGTATGAAATCGAATATGTGAAGGAAGACATGCGAGGTACAAAGATCTAAAATTGAGATCTGGTGTAACAGTGAGTGCGGTTTGGCACAGTTAGAGAAGAGGTAACATATTATTTTTTTGATTAATGCAAAGATTATTTGGACAGTGTGTTCAGTGATCTTACTCTGAAGTTGTTTGGGTAGTGGGTCCTTCTATCTTCCATAACTCTTAACAGTGTTAGAATCTTTTAACAGGGATTCATATGTACTAAATGTATTTCATAAGAATCCTAATAGATTCCATCCTTTCACAAGGAATATTCATATTAGTGCATCTTTTATGAGCATCATTCCCACCAGGGTTTACTCTTTGATCAAGAGGTTCCCTAGTCAACATATCTTGTGTCATTGTGTTATTGTGTATGAATATCTTTCTATGGTTGGTAATTATATTGCTTATATGGTTTAATTTTGTTGAAGATGATAAAAGTTATAATTATCTAATAACTGATTCACCCCCCCCCCCCCCCCACCTCTCATTTATCTTGGTGGACTTTACTTTCTAACATGTACCTCATCTGCATTTTGGCCATGAATGTCTTCAATTCTAGCATTATGTAGTGCTTCAATGTGCTCTCAATAGATGCCTTGAGAGATATTTGTGGTATTGTAGGTATACTCTTGTTTAAGTACAAATCTGAGACCTTTCCAACTATATGGAGGTACATGTAGATGATTAAAGACCCAAACCTGAATATTTTGGTCTTATCATGTTTGATGGCTCTAATGTTATCAATTAGTTATGGGCGCAAGATCTCAGGCATATTGAACTCACCATTTTTTTTGACAAGTCTTATTGATACAAGAATAGTGGTTGTGGACACACTATTCACTGTGTTGGTGTGTTGAAACTAATAACCTAATATCATAGACATCAATTTGATGTCTTTCTCCTCTATAGGCTCAATTGTCATTCCATGCTTATCACTTCTTGACTTACATGCATGTTCTACTAGTTTTCTCACATCCTTGCCTGCTGGAAGAACAATGCCTTTCTTAGAGAGGCCTATCATCTCATGAATGAGATCTCCTATGATTCTTACTGGGATTTCACCTATCCAAAATAGTTCATCATGAATTCTGGTTAACAGGATCTTGATCCACTCCAATTAATAGAATTCATATGTCGTAGCATACTCAACAATGGAATGGTCTTCTAGATGTGTGAACTCATCTAGGAAGGTTTTGTCTGGCTTTATCATAGTTTCAATGTGTGCTCTTATCCTATCAAGTCCTACTAGTTCCTTACAATAAATGTATGCATGAATGTCTTCAATGTGCATGACACCCATAGGGGTTCTAGAGAATGCACCTTCTAAGTCATCTAGGGTAGACTTAAAGGGGTGCTTCTTGAAAACATATATTTTCCTCTCCGCAACATCAAAGACAAGAAGTGTATCCATAACTTACTTGTTTATCACTTCAAATAGGTTTCCAAGAACTTATGAATTGTCACGATGGATTAGGGCTTCTCAATCAATCAAACACACTCTTTTGCTAGTGAATCAAGCTTCAATACTTCACAAACAACTACTAGGGCTTCTATGATCTTCAATCACTCTAATTTGAATGCAATGATTGATTTGCAAGTCTCTCTGTACTTTAAAGTGAAAATTCTACCATTAATTCTTGCCGCATAAACTAGAATTTCACTTAGATTTTCCAACTTCCATCATGCAATCAATCAAGAAGTGCACTCTTGCACATAGCATCATATATCTCCAAGATGTTAAATCCATAGGTGCATACTCTGAGGGTGAGTATACAAACCACATAGGGGTCTAGAGCTAAATTAGCTCCCCCTATGACCCTGAGGATCATTCATCCAGATTTAGAGGGTGCATCCACTATGGATGCATCCAATACATACTCATAAACCTTATCCTTCTTTGTCTTTGACCAAATCAAGCTCGCATCTTCTAAGGCTTTCACAAACTTGATATCTCCTTCGGTATCCAATATTGATTCTTCTGGCTTTTTAGGGCTTTCCTGACTTTGCGTTCTTGATCTACAAAACTTTGAGATGTGTCTAGCCTTGTTTCAAGAGTAAAAAATAACTAGAGGCCTTAAATTCCTTAGTGCATTAATATGGGTTACCATTTTACACTGTCTAGCTAAGTGACCAATATAATTACATATCTGACATGTAATATTCTGAGAACTTCTTGAATTTGTTTGATCTTGATTTCTCTGATTATGCTGAGTCTTGTTCTTCTGACTTATTCTATACTTCATAGCTCTATGACCAAATTTATTGTATGAATAACAGTACCCATTGAAAGGTCTTACCTCTTTACAATTCCTTGCTATATGTCCATGCTTGTTCCATGCATAACAAGTTTGATCTACTAGCTTGCGCTCATCCTTAGATGGTTCAATACTATTTTTAGTCTAATTTCCAGTCTCCTTAGCATATGTGGTGTCTTCTAGTGCTTTCATTCTTGCTTTCATGTTGTCAATAAGATTTTGTGCTTCATTGAATCCAATTCCGTTGGTACCTCCTTTAAGATTTTGAGCATATAACTAAGATTCAATTAGATCCTTTCTTGTATGTAATTTATCAATGTGATTATTTACTTCAATTAATTCAGATT
The DNA here is from genome assembly GCA_027943335.1 of Chamaecyparis obtusa. Taxonomy (NCBI): domain Eukaryota; kingdom Viridiplantae; phylum Streptophyta; class Pinopsida; order Cupressales; family Cupressaceae; genus Chamaecyparis; species Chamaecyparis obtusa. The sequence continues at coordinate 43,213 of BSBK01008450.1, forward strand.
CTATCTTTTCTTTGTTGTTTCTTAGCTCCAAGATTTCCATGTTTGCTTTCCTCAATTATTCATTCAGTTGAAGACTCTCCTTGATCTATTCATCATAAACTTCTTGATTGTTAGTTAGATTGTTATTTGTACAATCCTTTAAATATTGTCTTAGTTTCTTGATGAATAACTGTGCGCTACTGACTTTCAATTTTAGTTCTTCAACTTCTTTCTTAGATCTATCAAGGTCTTCAAAAGCTGCCATAAGATTCTTCTTCAGATGTTTTGCTTCTTCTGAGCCCATTGATCTCCTCAAGTGGTTAAATTTCTCTTCAGAGGACCAGATCTCTAATACCAATTATTAGGAATGGGAACACTAAGGGGGGGGGGGGGGGTGAATCAATTTTCACTGTATTTAATCTTTTTACTTTACTCTTGAAACTTAACTTGAATGCTTAAGTACTAAATTGAACATCAACATAAACAAGATATATAAACACAACACATAACACCAATATGGTTATGGGGAAACCCAAATAGGTAAAAACTCTAGTGGGAATTGACACCCACTAAGAACTGCACTAGTGTCTTGTGATCCTTGTTAGAAGATTTGCAACCCTATTAGGAGTTATTCTTTACAATTCTTTTAGTACAGTGACCTGGTTAAGGATCGGACCCTATTAGGAGTCTTTTACAATAACCCTATTAGGAGTGGGGACACACTATCCTAGAGCTCACTACTCAAGTGGTGAAAACTACAACCTTACAATCTTAGATACACACTATATCTACTGGATGAACTGGTGTTGTGACATTGCTTTTAAAATCAGTTCCTTTGATGCCCTAATCATTTGACCTCATACAAAGCTCTAATACATTCTCACTACACTTCGCACACTTTTGATCTTCTTATATTATCTCTATTTCCACTTCCATATCTTATTACAAAGGTGCATCTAATATTTATATGCGCTTAACAAAATAATTAACTAGGTCAACCTATAACCGATTACATACAACACTTCCAAGTGAATTGGCTTAAGTGTGTTTACAAAAAAACATAATTAAATATCTACAACTCAATTACAATAGGCACATAGCCTTTAAAAAACAATGATATCATCACTAATCAAATTACCAACAGTCGGTTGCATACTCTATTATATTCTGGCATTCACTGTCTATGCTACTTCAACTGTTTGTATCTACACCATACTGTATCTTCTGATTATATGCTCTTAGACTTAGCATGAATATACTCTTACCAACTTATCTTCTAGGGTGCATACCATAACTCTGTCTTACGCACGTGTGATAATGCTCTGATCTACTAGTGCTCTATTACCTATCCACTCTTCTATACTTAACCAAATTCTAATCTTTTGATGATGTGCCCTGACTCCAAAACACTATATGACTTTGTTTCCATAATGACAACACTAAATCTAGTTATATACAATAGTATAGTCAACTTTCCAACACCTTGTTGGTCTTAAGTTATATAACTTCATTTCCAAAGACAACTTAGTTTCCCTCTATAGTCTCAACCAATGCAAAACAGTCCAACTCCTGACTATGATACTTGTCTTCACAATTTAAAAACCTAAAGATATCTTGGTCATCCTCAAAAACTTTCAATTTTTTGATGTTATCTTGTATACTTGGCCTAATTTGAGTTTCAACCTTTGAAAGGCCTGCAAAAGTGATATCAGTGGGATTGATTGCTATGTTGGATAATAGATCAACCATTTTATTATTAAACAAAGGATTTATATTACTTCTATCCTTCCACAAAAATATAGATTAATTTGCATTCATTCTACATTAATCTTTTAGCATTAAATCCTTCATTTAGGTGTTGCATTGTCACTGATCTTGGTATAATCTGATAATACCATACTCGCAACTACTAGAAGGTAGTAAATCACCTAGTTAGCTTAGTTTCATTTATTTGTAGATTTCAATTTTGCTAACCTCTAATGTTTTACTAAAGTGTTGTGTCTGTAGCTAGGTACAATTTTCACAAACACAATCACTCCCCAATCTATGAATTCCATATTCATTCAATCATTATTCACCAACATATCAAATCATTCACTAACATAACAACATAGATGAATTTGAAGACAAAGTATGGATGGGGTTTTGAAGCCTTGAGAGATCCTACTTGTAGATTGGTGTGAAGTTCCCTACAAAAACTAAATCCAAATGTTAACTATGTATCTTAAGTATGATGACTATCAAATATGTTATGCACCATTCATTATTTCTTAGTTTGATTTGATTTAACTGTATAGTGGTGTATGCTAATCATTAAAAATTGATAGCCTCCTAGTAGAGGAAATTGTATTGTATATTATCAAAAAACATCACATGTTATGGAAACACATAAACTATTATAGAAACATAATAACAAATATCATCCAAACACATCAAATGTTATTGAAACATTGTAAAAATGACACTCACACAACAAAAAATGTGTAATGATTTCATAAATGTGAATAATACATCTATGGTACATGAGAAATAAATTATATGAATTTCACATATTCTATATATAATATTATTTTTAATAAATATGTATCTTTATATACAAATATGGCATAAATGCCAACTTGAATTTTTTTTTACAAATGTGGCATATGTCATCTCAAAATCTCTATAAAATATACATGTCTCTATAAAATGTGGCATATGGAGACTCAAAATATCTACAAGTAAATGTCTCTATGACATCCTAGGATACTTGTGATTCATAAAAATGGAGCCTCTTAAAAAAGATCTTTGGCTTTGAAGGATCCTACACAAACAAAACAATTCAAACCATAATTGAGATTACTTAAACTATATGATTTACAAATAGAAAATTAATATACATTGAATTATAATTGAAATTTAAAATTGAATTCTCGTATACCTCAACTCTACATCTCCTATTGTGGTTATGATTCTTGGAATATGTCACTAGTACAAAAGGGATGTCCCTAATAGTGGCAATGTCAACCTATATATGTTCACAACCATGAAATTGATACAAGTTATCCTATAAAGTTGTAGGTGATTGAAAAATAAATTCACTAAGCACTTGAATTAAAATAAATTCTTACCTCTGGTAGGCCTTCTTCTGGAAATGTCAGTGTAAAGTCAAAAAGGATGTGAATCGCTGATCCTATACCTCCCTCGCACTAAGTATTACTCACAAGAGTAAAATAAGATAAAAATCTTAGTTAATATGTACTTAAGATAATGATAATTTAAATGAAGGCATGTATGCAATAAAAAATGTAAATAACTAAATGTAGAAATACATGTACTGTGTGGCTATCATGGCCAAATGAAATCGCTGAGAGGCTAGGCTCATGAATCCATGTTATGTCATCCTCATACATCAATCTCTATTAAATAAATCATGCAAATAAACATTAGTAAACTCAAGTAATAAGTACATGCATAATCATTCTCAAACCTGTAATTTCCTTCCCCTTGCTAGTGTGCATTGTTGCACCTCCTTCACAGTGCACATCCCTCATAGTAGGTGAAACCTGCAAGAGTAAAATAAGATGAAAATGTTAATTAATATGTAATTTTTATTTAATATAATTTAAATGACAAGTGTTAATATTGATAAAAACAAAGAGCACAAAAATATATAACATAGAACTATCAAGGCCAAATGAAATGGATGAAAGCATAGCATCCTACATTTATCTGATCTCCTCCTCTGACATCAACCAAACATAAAAAGACCATGTATATAAACATTAGTGTGCATTTGTAATAAGTTATCTAATTTAAATATTCATTTAAAATAAAATGCACTATGAAATTAAAAGTTAATTCTCCACACAACATGAAAAATGAATGATGGATATGCCTCCTAGTCTCTCACATGAGAGGACTGTTAGAAAGTAAAGTCCACTAAGATAACTAAGGGGTGGGGGGGGGGGGGGGTGAATCAGTTATCAGATAATTAAAACTTTTATCATCTTCAATAGCATTAAACCATATAATTAATGTAATTACCAACCATAGAAAGATATTCATACACAATAACACAATGACACAAGATATGTTGACTAGGGAACCTCTTGATCAAAGAGTAAACCCCGGTGGGAATGATGCCCACAAAAGATGCACTAATATGAATATTCCTTTTGAAAGGATAAAATTTGTTAGGAGTCTTATGAAATATATTCAGTACATATGAATCCCTGTTAGAGATTTTGAATCCCTATTAAAAGATTCTAACCCTGTTAAGAGTTATGGAAGATAGAAGGACCCACTACCCAAACAACTTTAGGGTAAGAACACTGAAAAGACTGTCCAAATAATCTTTGGATTACTCAATATTATAATATGTTACCTCTTCTCTGACTATGCCAAACTGCACTCACTATTACATCAGATCTCAATTTTAGATCTTTGTACTTCACATGTCTTCCTTCACAAATTTGCTTTCATACTTAGCTCTTTTCTTCACTTCATGCATACAACATCACACACAACCGCTGCTACCATATCATAATTACACACTACACATTACAACAAGGAAATAAATTCCTTCCTTTATACCACACTCAAACAATTACAAATAAGTCGGCATATAATTACAAAATAAAAGTTTCCACACGCTACACCAAAATTACACAAAACTGTCAGCTTCCAAATATAATAAATCTTCACTCGTGTGACCTCAAAGTTTGTGCTATCATCCACATCACTCTCAATGTGTCTTCAACTTCCCTTTAACTATAGAAAACTAGATTCCATCCCGATTAGGAGATATCATCCGATTTCCACAAACCGCTACTCAGGAACACTGCCTGAATACTGCTTCCACCAAAATGATCATAACTTCCATGAATAAATGAATTAATGTCTATGCTCTTAACCATAGATATATAACATATCAAAGAGTATAACCTCAATATCACATAGCTTCAACTACAATAAACCACGTGCGCTAATCCAAACTCTGTCTACTTCTATAAAAGTCTTCAGCAAATCATTGTGTTGACATCAATGATAATCATAGTCATGAATGCAACAACAACTTCTACAGAATAGATGCCAAACATTTAGCATTCATTCTTAACAATCTCCCCCATTGGCATTGATGGAATCATAGATGAAAAACATCCAATGTTCCAAAAATCCAATACTGCAACACTGCTTCTTCAAATCTTCTTCATCAATCAAATCTTGCTTCGTTATCCTGTTCAGTTCTCTCCAACAGATGTCTCAGATTATTTTTCATTTATACTTCTCCCCCATTGACATCAATCATATAAATTTCATCACTATGTCAACAACAAATCAATGTCAAAAGACACTTTTTCAGAAAATACATTTACTAGAGTCCTCATGACTCAGCTCAAATACACATACTCCCCCATAGAGGAAGTACAAACATCTAGTCTAGAAGAAAGATAAGGCTCATATACCACTGGATGGATGCAACCAACTGCATCACTTTTCAAAATTAGGTTGGGGCATAACCCCAAGCATACCTCTCAAATACTCAAATGTATCCTTAGGAAAAGGCTTTGTGAATATATCTGCTATTTGCTCCTTTGTACTCATGTACTCAAGTCTGACTTCTTTCTCAACAACTTTCTCTCTTACAACATGATACTTAATCTCTATATGCTTTGTCTTAGAATGTAATACAAGATTCTTAGACATACTAATTGTACTGGTGTTGTCATAATGTATGACAATAGGATCAACAAATTTTATTCCAATATCCTTCAACATTTGCTTCATCCAAATTATTTGGTTACAATTGTTTGCTACTGCTACATATTCTGCTTTAGTTGTGCTTTGTGAGATACAATTCTGCTTCTTTCTTAGCCAAGAAAATAATCTTCCTCCAAGGAAAAATGCTCCACCACTGGTGCTTTTCTTATCATCAACATTGCCTCCCCAATCAGCATCTGTATATGCACATAGGGTAAAATCATCAAATTTTTCATACCATAGTCCATAGTCCATTGTGCCTCTTAAATATCTCAGTATCCACTTTACTGCTATATAATGTGATTCTCTAGGTTGAACTTGAAATCTTGCTACAATTCCAACTAAATGTGCTATATCAGGTCTTGTATGAGTCAAATACTGCAATCCTCCAATCATAAATCTATATTTCTTTTGTTCTACTGCAGGAGTCTCATTTGTGCTAGATAACTTATGTCCGGTCACCATAGGTGTTCCAACTGGTTTACAATTCTCCATTTCAAATATTTTCAACAAGTCATTCAAGTACTTTGTCTGACTCACAAAGATACCATCATTATTTTGAGTTATCTGTAATCCCAAAAAGTATTTCATCTCACCAATCATACTCATTTCAAATTCAGTCTTCATTTCATCAGCAAATTTGTCACTAGCTTCAGCTGCTCCTCCAAAGATAATTTCATCAACAAAAATAAGTATAACTAACAAACCATTTTCAATTTCTTTTGAGTATAGATTGCTATCTGTTGTTCCTTTTGTAAATCCCAATTTTAACAAATACTTATCTAGTCTTGCATACCAAGTTCTAGGTGTTTGTTTAAGTCCATATAAAGCTTTCTTCAATTTACATACCATGTCTCCTTCTTGAGTTAAAGGAAAACCTTCAGGCTGCTCAATGCAAACTTCTTCTTCCAATTCTCCATTTAGAAATGTTGACTTCACATCCATCTGATAGACTTTGAATTTCTTGTAAGATGCATATACCAAAAATATTCTTACTGCTTCAATTCTTGCAACAGGTGCAAAGGTTTCTTCATAGTCAATTCCTTCTTGTTGTGAGTAACCATTACAAACCAATCTTTCTTTGTTTCTTACTACTTCTCCTTGTTCATTCATCTTGTTTCTGAATACCCATTTAGTTCCAATAACATTCTTGTCTTTACATCTAGGGACCAATTCCCATGTCTTGTTCTTTTCAATATGATCTATTTCTTCTTTCATAGCATTAGTCCACCATTCATCTTCACAAGCTTCACTAGTATTCTTAGGTTCAATTTGAGAAATCAAACATAACTGTTCTTGTGCCTTATTTTGAGTTAGAACTCCTCTTTTGATGCTCCCAATAATCTATTCAAAAGGATGATTTCTTAACAAACTCTTGCTAGGTGTCAATGTCTCAGATCTCTCTTCAGATGTAGGTTCTTCAATGACTTCACTGTGGCTTTCATTCAACAAATCACTATCAGTTTCATAAAATAATTTAGTAGATCCAGTGTTAGGTTTAGGATGAGCTTCTTCATCAGATTCATAATCAAGCATTCTTTCCTGAATTTTGAACTTTTCATCAACTTTAACATTTGCACTTTCAACAATAGTCTTAGTTATCTTATTGAAACATCTATATGCTTTTATTTCAAAGAATATCCAAGAAATATACCTTCATCACTTCTAGGATCAAACTTTCCAATATCATCACCTCTCTTTATATAACATTTTCTTCCAAAAATTCTAAAATACTTAACTGAGGGTGCATGTCCAAACCATAATTAATAAGGTGTCTTGTCTATGTCTACTCTGATTTGTACTATGTTCATTGTATACACTATTGTGTTCACTGCTTCTCTCCAAAATATCTTTGCCAAATCATTTTCAAACAACATAGCTCTTGCTCCTTCAGTCACTAATATGTTCCTTCTTTCTGCAATGCCATTTTGTTCAGGAGTTCTAGGGGTCGAATACTATCTCTTAATGTCATTTTCATCACAAAAGGTGTTAAACTCTCTAGAAGTAAATTCTCCACCTCTATCAAATCTCAAACATTTAATCTTCATTCCAGATTCATTCTCAACTTTATTCTTAACAATCTTTAACTTATCAAATGCTTCAAATTTTTCTTTAAGAAATGCAATCCACATCATTCTTGTAAAATCATCAACAAGAATCATAAAATACCTTTCTCCATAGAATCCTCTAGTCCTGGTAGGACCGCTCAAATCTATATGAACAATCTCCAACTTCTCTATAGATGTAAACTTCTTACTGGGAAAAGAACTTCTCTTCTATTTAGCCATTACACATTCTTTGCAAATCATGTTAGTAGGCTTCATAATTTTAGGTAAATCTCTTACTCCAAGTGTAGTACTTACTTTCACAATAATATCAAATTTTATATAAAAAAACCTTCTATGTCATAACCAACTATCATCAATCTTAGTAATCAAACATTTCATCTTAGTAGGATTTAATTGAAATACATTACCTCTGGTTTTAGATCCAGTTCCAATCAGATTTCCATCTTTATCCTTTATCACAAAATTTTTCTCAGTAAACCAAACTTGATATCACTTATCAACTAACTATCCAACACTCAAAAGATTATGTTTCAATCCATCCACAAAATAAACATCATCAATATTAGTCTTTCCATCAAGAGTAATAGATGATATACCTTTAATCAAACAAGGTGCATTTTTTCCAACTCTAACAACTCCTCCATCATATTCATTCAACTTATGAACTTTTTCATGTCTCCAATCATATGATGTGAATAACCATTGTCTATAATCCAATCAGCTTTCTTTTCAACTTGAGAAACTAAGGCTTTTTCTTCCTTAACATCCATTTAAGGATTCTCTTCTTCAATTGCTACAAATCCTATGTCATCATTATTTTCAGTATCACTTTCACTTAAAGTTCTTTCTATACTAGCTTCAAGATCTTCATCATTAGCATAATAACATTCCTTAGATCTTCTAGGTTTGAAATTGCTTCTGTACTTTTTAACTTTCTTAGGACATTGAGATGTAAAATGACCATATTCTTGACAAGTCCAACATTTAAATATTTTCTTACCATCTGTTTCTCTTTTCACAAGCAAGGCAATACCTTCTTCATCTTCTTGTCTTCTTCATTTCTAGATCTGTTGCTACCAGCATAATCTCTGCTCACACTGATGCATCTTGACAAAGTAGGGAAAACACTAAGAGCACTAAATGTTGTCTCCATTCTAGGTACATCTCCTGATAATCTCAGGTTCATTTTTGTCGCTTCCAATCTTCCATGAAGAGTCTCTCTTGTAAAGTTTGTTTTACAAGGTATGACTTGTTCAGTCATCTATTTTTTCTGCTTAAATATAGGAGTCAATGTCCTCAAAATTTTCCATATTACTTCATTCTTTGTCTTTGTTGCTCCACAAGATTTTATACCTGTAATGATTTCTGACATTCTACCAATATAACTTCTAATAGATTCATCTTCCAACATTCTTATATCTTAAAATGCACATATCCAATTATGTAATCTAACTCTTTTTGCATGTTCATCACCTTCAAAAGTAGAGTGTAAAGCTTTCCAAATTTCATGAGACTTTTTCAAACATTTTAGCTGACTGTACTCATTCTCTGGAAGTGCTGTCAAAAGAGATACTCTTGCAAGTATGTTACACATGAATAGATCTCTCCCATCAGTAGTACATGTTTTAAGATTGTCCTCTTCAATGATAGTCTTATCAGTCTTTGTAATCAACCAATAACCTGGTCCTAAACATAATAGGTGTGTCTTCATCTTTTCTTTCCAGATGTCAAAATTTACTCCATCAAACTTAGGGCTTTCTTTCCTCAAATTTGCCATGGATCTCCTTAAGCTGTTAAACTTCTTTTTCAAGGACCTATCGCTCTGATACCAATTGTTAGAAAGTAAAGCCCACCAAGATAACTAAGAGGGGGGGGTGAATCAGTTATCAGATAATTATAACTTTTATCATCTTCAACAGCATTAAACCATATAAGCAATGTAATTACCAACCATAGAAAGATATTCATACACAATAACACAATGACACAAGATATGTTGACTAGGGAACCTCTTGATAAAAGAGTAAACCCCGGTGGGAATGATACCCAAAAAAGATGCACTAATATGAATATTCCTTTTGAAAGGATGGACTCTATTAGGAGTCTTATGAAATACATTCAGTAGATATGAATCCCTATTAGGAGATTTTGAATCCCTGTTAAAAGATTCTAACCCTATTAAGAGTTATGGAAGATAAAAGGACCCACTACCCAAACAACTTTAGGGTAAGATCACTGAACACACTATCCAAATAATCTTTTCATTACTCAAAAAAATAATATGTTACCTCTTGTCTGACTGTGCCAAACCACACTCACTGTTACATCATATCTCAATTTCAGATCTTTGTACTTTGCATGTCTTCCTTCACAAATTTTCTTTCATACTTAGCTCTTTTCTTCACTTCATGCATACAACATCACACATAATTACTGCTACCATATCATAATTACACACTACACATTACAACAAGGAAATACATTCCTTCCTTTATACCACACTCAAATAATTACAAATGGTTCGGCATACAATTACAAAATAAAAGTTTCCACACGCTACACCAAAATTACCCAAAAATGTCAACTTCCAAATATAATAAATCTTCACTTGTGTGACCTTGAAGTCTGTGCTATCATCCACATCACTATAAATGTGTCTTAAAATTCCCTTTAACTATGCAAAACTATATTCCATCCCGATTAGGAGATATCATCTAATTTCCACAAACCGCTACTTAGGAACACTGCCTGAATACTGCTTCCACCAAAATGATCATAACTTCCATGAGTAAATGAATTATTGTCTATGCTCTTAACCATAGATATATAACATATCAAAGAGTATAACCTCAACATCACATAGCTTCAACTGCAATAAACCACGTGCACTAATCCAAACTCTATCTTCTTCTCTGCAAGTCTTTGGTAAATCACTGTGTTGACATCAATGAAAATCATAGTCATGAATGCAACAAAAACTACTAAAAAATGGCTGCCAAACATTTAGCATTCATTCCTAACAAGGACTCTTCAAGAATGATCTTGTAATGTGGGAAAATGATGCGTATAGGTAGGGTTTTAAACAATGTATCTAATAGAGATCATAACCCACAATTATCATCTTACATTTGAATTGATATGAAATTTAAATCTAGAAATACTTGAAATTAGATAGTATTAAATACATACATCATAATAAAACTAATCTAAGAATACCTATTTTATGGTGTTTATGTTTGATTTCAAGAATTTTTGCAACCTGCTCTGGCCTGGAAACACTGAAATAGAGAGAACCCAGAAGTCTTTTGTCATTCTGAGGAAGGTCAACCTTGAACTAGAGCTAGGGTAAGATATTACCTCGGGGTACAATCTTACCCCAAAAAGTCAACCTTGACCTGCACTACTCCAACAAAAATTCTATTCGCGGATCCTGAAAGTTTGGCCAAAAGGGTACTCAAATCTGCTTTGCAACTCTTGAAATAGCAACTGTAGATATCTAAAAATGGTGTTTCGGGGTGGCTATATATGCTTTTACCTTAGTCAAACCCCCATTTTGGTGATCTCCACCTCCATGAATAGCTGGATAAAATAGAATATATCTATGTGTATTGAATGTGTAATGCCAAGATCTAATCCTCTAGATTAATAAACCCTAGCATGAATTGATATGAGAAAACAATGCATAGATTTGATATATGATAAGAAAGCATACCAAGCCCCCAAGGATAAATTACTCTCACCAAACTCATAATCCACAATCGCTATCCCATGATTTTTTCTTTGAATGCTTGAAGATTGAAAATGGTGGATCAAGGAAGAAGGAATCTTTCCTACTCCTAATAAATGTCCACAATTATTTGTTTACCAAAAATGCTTGATATCAACAAGAACTTGATCTTCTATATCATACTCTTTCAATCTTGCATCATCATTTCACCATTTCTTTCTTGCTTGCTTGATCGATACTTGTTTCCACTTGATGGATACTTGGTGTCTTGTTCTCGTTCTTGTAAAAATGAAGGCAAGAGAGAGTCTTTATATAGAGATTTCAAGGTGAGGCTCCTCAGGAAATGTAAGGGACCATAATTCAAATTTCACCTTGAATTATGGTCCAATAACAATAACCAACTAAGGAGGGAAAATAATTAAATGAATTTCAAATTAAAACCCTCCCACATTCAGATCTGGAAGCTCGCCATTGATTTCATGGTCCTCCAGGACCAAAATTTGAAGAGGGGGATCAAATCTTGGAAGAGGTCAAGGATGACCTCAACTTTGACCTAATTCAAATTTGACCTCAACCTTGACCTAGAGGTCCAGATCCAGCTAGAGTAGAAAATAGGAGGTCTCTGGGATGTCCAGATACCTAAAAATGATGACAGAATAGGGAAGAGTACCAGAAAAGGGCATAGAGTCCTATGATGGATATGATAAAGGCTAGGAGGACCTATACCTAGATCCTACCTAGAAAATAGAGCCATAGATGAGGGAAATCAAGGAGAATCCTCGAGATCCTAACCCTAATTTCACCTAAAATGAAGGAATCAAGTGCAAATGCATCCCAAATGAAAATTTATCATGAAAATTCACTAAAAGAGGGTGCTAAACCTATCCAAATAAAATTGATTCCATTTAAGACAATATATTTAGCCCCCACTTTATCTTAGATATGACACTACGTGAATATGCAAGCTAAAGTAGGAAAACATTATAGTAAATAAAAAGGATATAACCAAGTCCTCAATGTAGAGATCCTGTAGAAAACCGTTAGCACTTGCAACACTCAAGATTAGTGAAAATCCATAAATCACCTATAACTTACTAAATGAAAAATGAGAAGTGCATAAAGCCCCTTATGCCCCCCCTGTTTCGAATTGCTACTTATGAAAGGTGAAACAAGGTGATAAAGATAACCTCATACACTGGATATGCAATTTGTTGAAAAGTCCTTTCCTAAACCAATTATAAGGATTCCCATCCTTCCTAAACTTATTCAAGGAGCTAGGTATCTGAATCATGATTCCAATGCTATTGATGGCATTGAAAATAGAGTTACCAAACTCAAGTTATGATGAAAAGAGTGAATGTCTATCTAAATGCATAAGTAGGGAAATTAGAATTTAACATGAGTAAACCCTAAGAAAAATCCTAACAAAACCTTAATTTTGACTATAAATAAGGAAAAGGAAGTCATACTTACTCATTCTTACCATTTGAAGATTCAAAGGGAGAAACTAAGATGTCGAGGAGAGAATAACTTTGAGCGACACACATGGAGCTCCTAAGATAGTGACTGGCTACAAGATGACCACTTCCCGAGGTGAGTTTACTATTATTGGTTTCTGTATTTCACAAATTCTTGATTTCTATAGCAAAGGTTGACCCTAACCTAGTTATGTTGACCTTGACCCAAAAAGGTCAACTTGAACTAGATGGTCTCCACTTTGTCTGGGGTGAGTTCGACCTTGACCCAAAAAGGTCAACCTTGACCCAGTAAAGTTGACCTTGACCCAGGAAAGTCGACCTTGACCTGGATGAGGTCGACCTTGATTTAGTCAAGTTGGATTTACAAATTTGATGATGTAGAATACTGATATGATGCTTTTTTGTGCTTACAAGACTTGGTTCATCTCTGTGAGCATCCCTTTGGAGGGTTACTAGGGGTTATCAAAACTGTTCGAGCTAAGAAGGGATGAGATTTAGTTGCTAAGAGATGTAGGGTTGTACTGGGTAGCAATCCTACCATAGGTCATACTTCACCAATCCATGTTATCAACTCTGATAGAGAGGTGGGATGAGAATAAATGCTCCTTTCACCTTCCCTCAGGTGAGATCACTATGACACTAAAGGATTTCTATAGAATTTTGCGGCTTATGGTTCGAGGTGAGCCTGTTAGACCGAGAGCATAGTGAGGTCCTAATGAGATCCTGATAGATGGAGATTATTGTTTAGGATGGGTTCCACAAATGCAAACTTGGGTAGATCAGATCACTTTATCATCCATACTAGAAGGTCCTACACCTTTGGTATGGAGAGTGATGCTATGTATACTGTCCTTGGTTGTGGTACCCAACACAAAGGGTACAGTATTTTCTACACTTTTCACCCATCTTGTATGAAGGATGGAGAGTGATAGGATTGTTTTCTCATGGGGTCACAACATTTTATCCCACCTATACCACGAGCTATGTCAACTGGTGAGATATCAGAGAGAGAGTCTTTCAATATGCACACTTTTGTAGATCTGGTTGTTCAAGCATTTTTCATGTACATGACCATAGGGAGTTTTAGTGATGGTAGATGATAGTACAACAAGAGGCTTTGCTTATCCTTTGAGAGATGTCTAGTAGTTCAAAGATATCCTCTATTGGAGGGTACGTCTAGACCAAATTCTAGGCATAGATGTGATATGGAAACCCTATTGCCAGATGATAGAGTGGTCTAATACACAACACTAGATGAGACACTCATAGTAGTGAAAACTTCTAGAGGGACATCAGAGTCATATAGTGATACCATACTACCATGATTGAGTGATGAGATAGTTTGGCCTTCTACAAAGAGTCCCTGGAGTGGTACCTCATTACGTACATCCGATGAGGTACTATCAAAGACCTGGTGCCATACGTCGACCATCACTAGTAGACATAGTAGATAGTGATGCAGATGAGACAGAGGATATAGAGGTACCATTAGATGTATCCTATTCAGGCATGACCTAAGACTACATCAGGTACTAGAGTCTAAAGGGAACCCACCCCATCTTTCTTGAGGATTATCTGAAAGGTGATCCAGGTCTTTCAGAGAGGACACACTGGGATAGTCATATAGAAGAAGAGGATGAGGATCTCAGAGATGGGGATGAGAACATCTCTAAGGGAGACCCTATGGAGGAGGAGAGAGTAGAGGAGAGATCAGAGGAGATGACCCCAGTCGGTGATACTGATGCAGATGTACACATTTTTCATGCATCACCACTGAGATCACGATGACCTCCACGAGCCCATACAAAGACACCACCGCTAAGAAAAATATAGGGTGAGCATGGAGAGAGTAGTCACTCAATTCCCCCACCATCTAGATCCTTCAATGATGCCCAAGAGGGAGATCCAGGTATGGGATATAAAATTTGATTAAAAAATGTAACTTGATTTATGAAGAGAGAGAACTAAATTGATAAATCTTTTTTTCTCTTGCAGCTAGTGTGGTGGAGTGGAGGAGTTTTGTATCTAAGGTTCTGAAGGATACATGTATATCCTATCGACTACCAGCAAGCCAATGAGAGTCTTCCATTGGTCACAAAGATCCTAGTAGGCATGGTGATATCTTTGCATGTGTTCAAAAAGAGTTGAGATTGTGCAAGGAGAGAGAAGATAATCTGATGGAGAAGCTACAAAGAGCCTAGGAGTGCATGTGTGAGATGAGTATATCGAGGAGCCACTCACGGACTACCAATCATAGATCTACTACTTCTCATCATAGATCAGAGATATCTGGGAGTTATCAGCCATCAGTACATAGAGATAGGTAGAGTGATAGATAGGGCCATGGGCCATGTATGTATCAAAATTGAAAAGATTTTATAAATGAAAAACTTTCTTTACTAGTTAGTTCTATGTTTGATTACTATATTTTCATCAATATAAAACTTCATAGAAAGAAAGAAAGTGCATAAATGTATTCAAATTTAATTTTTTTTAAACCACATAACCTATAAAACAAACATAATTATTTTATAAGGAATACATAAATGCACAGGAAAGAAAGAAAGAAATTAAGGGTAATAAGGTTTAAGATGCATAATATTGATAGGTTTATTAAGAGAGAGACCATCCATATTAGCAAGTTTATAAGCACTTGAACCAAGTCTTCAATCACCACAAAAGGTACAAGCCAATTAGCACTAAAATTTCCCTTTTTGCTAGGTAAAGCATTCGCATTCCTTTGATTCTCATACAATACTAAATCACCCATTGAAAATGATCATTCATTAACCTTATGATTATATTATTTCTAAAGATATTTATGATAAGCTTTTATATGTTCCAAAGCATATATTTGTTGTTCATCCAACATTTCCAATTCTTGTAAGTGTTGTTCTCGAAATGTATCCTTATCAATTATGCCATGAAATGAAATACGTAAAGAAGGTATCTCTAATTGCAAGGGCATAATAGCATTAGTACCATAGACAAGATTGTAAGGAGAAGTACTTGTAGTAGTACGAACACTAGTCCTATAAGCCCATAAAGCATATGTCAATTGGGTATGCCAATCTTTCGCATGCTTGTTAATTGTTTTTCTCAAAATTTGTTCAATGATTTTATTTGATGCTTCATCTTGACCATTAGATTGAGGATAATAAAGAGTTGAAAATCTATGTTGAATTCAATATTTCTCCAAGAATTTCATGACTTCTTTGTTCTTAAAAGAGGTAGCATTATCTAAAACTATTGTTGAAGGGATACCAAATCATGTTATAATATTGTTAAGGATGAAATCACAAATAACATCCATGGTTTTCGAATAGAGAGGGATAGCTTCTACCCACTTCATAAAATAATTTGTAGCCATCAGAATGTATGTATATACTTGAGAATAAGGTGATGAACTTTTTTCAATAAGATCAAAGCCCCAAATACTAAAAGGCCATTGAGAAACTTGATTATGAAGCTCACGAGAAGGAGCATGAATCAAATTACTATGTTGTTTACATTGAGGACATTTCTTAACAAACATGAAAGAATCTTGTTCCACTGTTTGCCAATAATATCCCATTCTATGAATTTTATTAACCAAAGATTTTCTACCAAAATGTCCTCCACAAGAACTAGAATGAGCTTCTGCCAAAGCTACCAGAATTTATGTTCTATTAAGACATCTTAATAGTAAACCCTCATAAAAACATTTGTAAAGCATGTCTCCTAAAATGTTGTATCACACCGCAAGCTTCCTGATATAGTTACATGTGTTCCTTGTTGCTGATTCAGGAAAAGTACCATCTTTCTAGAAATGAAAGATATGAGAATACCATTCATCCAAATGCAAATTGAAACAATCAGAAGTAACCTTAGAAATTATAGGGTTTTTAAGAGTTTGTATAGTAAATTGAAAAATGACAGCATGGTTTTCAAGACAAACCAAAGAAGCTACACTTGCCATGGCATCTCCATGTCGATTATCTTTCCTAGGTAAAGTTTGAATCATATAAGAAGAAAACTGTAAAAGCACATCAAGATCCAAATCTCTATATTGTGTCATTTTATCATTCTTAGTTTGATAACCTCCCTTAATTTGTTCGGCAATCACTTGTGAATCTCCATATATTTGCAAGTGTTTGATGTTAAGGGATGAAGATGCTCGTAGGCCAGCTATAAGAGTGTCATACTCTACAATGTTATTAGTACAAGGAAAGGTTAATTTATATGATAAATAGATTGATTTCTTTGTAGGAGGAATCAAGATAATACCAACACCAGAACCATTCTTACATCTAGACCCATCAAAGTATAATTCCAAAACATCATCTTGTTGAATAGGTAGAATATTTTCATCAAGAAATTTTATTAGAGTATGTATCAGAATGAGGACAAGGAGCTTCAGCCAAATAATATGTTAAAGCTTGTCCCTTAATTGACTTCGAAGAAATGAAATTTAGATCAAATTCTATAAGTAACATCACCCACTTTTCCAGATGGACAGAGAGATCAATTTTTAAAAAAAGATGTTTTAAAGGATCGAATTTAACAATCACCTTGACTTCAGAATTTAGGAGATAATGCCTGAGTTTCTGGCAAGCATAAACTATAGCTAAACATTGTCTTTCCAAATCTGTATATCTTATTTCATAATCAAGTAAAGTCTGACTAATGTAATACATAGGTCTTTCTTTACCTTCACTGTCATACTGAGCTAACAATGCACTGACCCCTTTCAAAGTGGCTAAAGTATAAAAATGAAAGGGTTTAACAAATTTAGCTGGTTGCAAAATAGGAGGATTGGTGAGATACTCCTTAAATTTCTCAAAAGATTGTTTACATTCGTCATTCCAAGAGAAAGTGGTATCTTTTATAAGCAAGGAAGTAAAAGGAATTTTTTTATTGGCTAAGTTGGAGACAAAGTGATGAATAGCTTGAATTTTTCCTTGTAAACTTCATGATTAAGAAATATTCTTAGGATAAGGCATATTAACAATAGCTTCAATATTTTCAATATATGCTTCTATGCCTCACTTAGAGATTATAAATCCTAATAATTTTCTAGAATCAACTCCAAAGACACATTTCTTAGGATTCGACCTCATATTGTAACTTCTAATCCTTTCAAATATTTTTTGTAAAATAGTAACATGATCTTCTCTTTGTATATATTTTGCCAAGATAATCCACATAATCCTCAAGAATCTTATGAATGTAATCATGAAAAATCAAGGTCATAGCTCGTTGATAAGTTGCTCCTGCATTTTTTAATCCAAAAGGCATCATGACCCAACAAAATGTTCCCCAAGGTGTTATAAATGTGGTTTTAAATTGATCTTCAGGAGAAATAAAAACTTGATTATAGCCAGAAAAACCATCCATAAAAGACAATAAAGCATGACCCACTCTTGAATCCATAGTCATATCAATATTAGGTAACGGGAAATCATCTTTTAAGGATTCTTTATTTAAATCTCTAAAGTTAGTACATATCCTTATCTTGTTTTCTCCTTTTGAAATGGGCACAATGTTTGAAATCTAGTCCGAATAATCAATAGAATGAATAAATCCATAATCCAATAATTTTTCAATTTCAGCCTTAACTAATAAAGTAATCTGTGGATTCATCTTTTGAATTTTTTTCTTTACAAGTGTTACATTTGGTTTGAGAACAATATTATGAGTAACAATCTTAGAATCAATACCCAGCATATCCAAATATGTCCAAGAAAAAATTTCTTTGAATTCAAGTAAAAGGGGAACCAACTAATCACATTCTTCTTTATTCAAACATTTCCCTATTTTTGTAATCTTTTCAGAATCAGTTTCATCCATTTGAATATCAATAGTCTCAGTGATTAGAAAATCACTTTTTATAGGAGAATCCATTGGTAAAGAAGAAATATTATGTTCATCATGTTCTCCAAAATAAGAATTGGTACTTAAGCAATAAGGCTTCTGTCGTTTGTGATGAAACTTAGGTAAGTCCTCATAAACCCCTAAAAAATCCACTACGGCTTCATCTTCGGGAAAGATATCCAAAGTAGGTCTTTGATTAATGTCAAGGAGAAATGGATTAACCAACTTCAAATGTCCACCACAGATATGATTAACATTGAGAGGAAAAGTTGATGGTTGTCTATAAGGATTAAATCCTAATCCATATGTATGATCATTTATGTCATTATCCAAAAGCACTTGTATACCTTGCTCATATTTACCACATCCTTTCCCATTAAATCCTAACTTCTTAAGCAAATGATAATCATAACCATATCTATCAGCCATATCAGATGGATTCCAAGGAGCAACATATGTCACAATGTCATGGCAATTAGGTTTTATTGTTTCAATCATTTCATCAATCGAGGTAGAAATGAAGTTACTTTTTAACTCCTCAGAAAGCGGGGAAGGACTAAGAACTTGTTTTTCAAATTCACTTTGTTGTTTCATAAATTCCAAATTAGAAACCTTATATTCTCCAATGAAACTAGGATTAAAATCCAATGTTCCCCAATCATCCTTAGTTAGAGAAGATGGAGCTTCAGATTGTTTTATCTCTGCTTGTTTTATCTCAAGTTGTTTTTCAATTTCTTTGTTAGGTTGAAGAGGCTCAGAGATTTTAGCATATCCTTCATTTAGGCAAGGATTAGGTGCATCATCTACATGTAATGTATACATTAAGTTGTTATAAATGAACCTAACATTGCGATGAAGAGTAGAAGGAACCGCATGCATAGTATGTAACCAAGGTCTTCCTAAAAGAAGGTTATAATTGAGAGGTCTCAGAATCACATGAATAGGTGTGTTTAGAATAAACAGACCCACTTTAACAAGTAAAGTAATAATACCCAAAGTTCTTTTTGAAATATTATCAAATCTACGTATAGAGACATTATCAAGTTGAATAGTTGTAAGATCAGCCTTAATTGCCTTGAGCATATCCATGCTACAAACATTAAGGCTAGATCCATTTTCAATTAACATTCTATGAATGATACTCTGATGAATAGAAACAACAACCATAAGAGCATCATATTGATTATGCACCTTTGGAGAAGCTATATCATCATCGGTAAACATAATAGGAGGTACAGAAGGCATAGTATGCATGCACTCCAAAATAGAATGAATGTTCTCTTGATTAGGAGGCAAAGTAGGAAGAGTGAATAAAGCCTTTTACAATGCCTCGTGATATGTTGTGGAAGTTTAAAGTAATTCCCATAAAGATATCTTATCAGGAGTAGCACGTAATTGGTCAACTAAGCCATACTCCTTAAAGGTAGAAGAAAACCTAGGAGCTTGAGGAAGCACAGCTTGAGAAGGTGGTAAAGAAATCAGAATAGTAGGATGAGGATTATTCCATGTGCGATAAGCATGTGAAATGGAATCTGTGTTATCAAAGAAATCCAAAGGATCTCTAGGTTTACCCTTAATTTTTATTTGAGGACATCCTTTTACCATCATAAAAGGTTTAGGAAATATCATCTTAGGTTTTTCAATGTTGCAAATAGTGGAACCTGAAGGCAACCATGCACACACCCAATGGTAAAGGTCAATTGAAGAGGTTGTGGAGGAGATTGAAATAGGAATAGGATCAATGGAGATTGTATTTGAACAATTTTCATCCTCACTACCATGTACCTCATTAAGGGATCTATCCTCTTGTACAATAAAATCCTCATCAAAGTATTCAAAACAAGAATCATACATGTTGAACACAAAATAACTCTACAAGCATGAAAAATGGAAATATTTTTGTATTTTTAAATGAATTTTGCAATTTTTTTGTATTTTTTTATATATTTGCAAGAGAATAAAATAAATCTACCATTTTAAACATGCAATATTTAACACAAGATGCAAATCTAACACCAAAATTAAAGAGTTGTTGTAAACGGGTTCACCAAAATGTAATGTGGAAATATTTTGAGTATAGGTAGGGTTTTTAACAATGTACCTAATAGAGATCCTAACCCACATTTATCATCTTACGTTTGAATTGATATGAAATTTAAATCTGGAAATACTTGAAATTAAACAAGATTAAATACATACCTCATAATAAAATTGATCTAAAAATACTTGTTTTCTAGTGTCTGTGTTCAATTTCGGGAATTTTTGCAACTTGCTCCGCTCTAGAAACACTGAAATAGAGAGAACCCAAAAATATTTTGTCTTTCTAAGGAAGGTCAACCTTGACCCATAGCCAGGGTAAGATCTTACCCTGGGGTATAATCTTACCCCAAAAAGTCAACCTTGACCTGCATTGCTCTGACATAAATTTTGTTCACAGATCCTAGAAGTTTGGCAAAAAGGGTACTCAGATCTGCTATGCAACTCCTGAAACAATGGCTGTAGATATCTAAAAATGGTGTTTTGGGGTGGCTATATAGGGTTTTGCCTTAGTCAAACCCCCATTTTGGTGATCTTCACCTCCAAAAATAGCTAGATAGAATAGAATATATGTGTGTGTATTGAATGTGTAATCCTAAGATCTAATCCTCTAGATTGAAAACCCTAGCATGAATTGATATGAGAAAACAATGCATAGATTTGATATATGATAAGAAAGCATACCAAGCCCCCAAGGATAAATTACTCTCACCAAACTCATAATCCACAATCATTATCCCATGATTTTATCTTTGAAAGCTTGAAGATTGAAAATGGTGGATCAAGGAAGAAGCAATCTTTCTTGCTCCTAATAAATGTCCACAATTATTTTTTCACCAAAAATGCTTGATATCAACAAGAACTTGATCTTATATATCATCCTCTTGCAATCTTGCATCATCATTTCACCATTTCTTACTTGATTTCTTGATCGATACTTGTTTCCACTTGGTGTCTTGTTCTTGTTCTTGTAAAAATGAAGGCAAGAGAGAGTCTTTATATAGAGATTTCAAGGTGAGGATCCTATGGAAATGTAAGGGCCCATAATTCAAATTTCACCTAAAATTATGGTCCAATCACAATAACCAACTAAGGAGGGAAAATAATTAAATGAATTTCAAATTAAAACCCTCCCGCATTCAGATCCAGAAGCCTGACATTGATTTCGGGGTCCTCCAAGACCAAAATTTGAAGAGGGAGATCAAATCTTGGAAGAGGTCAAGGATGACCTTCACTTTTACCTAGGCCAATTTCAACCTCGACCTTGACCTAGGTAAAATTCGACCTCGACCTTGACCTAGAGGTCTAGATGTAGCCTTAGCAAAAAATAAGAGGTCTCGAGGATGCCTAAAGACCTAGAAATGATGAAAAAATAGGGTAGAGTGCCAAAAAAGGGCAGAGAGTCCTATGATGAATATGATGAAGGCTAGGAGAACCTATACCTATATCCTACCTAGAAAATAGATCCATAGAGGAGGGAATCCAAGGAGAATCCTTGAAATCCTAATGCTAATTTCACCTAAAATGAAGGAATCAAGTGCAAATGCATCCTAACTGCAAATTTACCATGAAAATGCACTAAAAGAGGGTGCTAAACCTATCCAAATGAAAGTGCTTCCATTTTAAGATGATATAGATCCATTCCCTATTGTTACATCTGGTGTACCACCCATATCACGCACATTAAACTTTGATGTGTCCATAAGTTCCTTGAAAGGTAGATTGAGGGGACTCAAGCATATCATCTTGCACATAGTGTAAGTATGGGGCACACAAATATATGCACCTGAGGAGGATGAGTATGCACTATCATATCCATCATAGACATCATAGACAAGTGATTGCACTAGTGGCATAATCTACGTAATCAAGTGGCCACTCAAAAATTTAATGGCCCTAATAGTCTACAAGGTAAGAGGGGGAGGAATGAGGGGATGGGGAAAAAATGGGCTCTATACTACCTAATGTTCCCTGGGACTATCTTGGGGAATGAATTTTTCTATGCCCATGAATTGTCTCATACTCTAGTATTTCACGTACCTACCCAGCACAAACTTAGCATTTAGTTTTTTTTATGAAATAAGATATGACATCCATATTATTTTGGGTAGTTTATCAAAAACCATCGACAAATGATCCCATAAGTTTTCTCACATAGTAGCATATGTGCACCATCTCATGGACAAATTTAGCTTTTGGGGATCGCATGGTTGTCTAGTACAAGAATTTACAAATACGAAAGTTATTTGTTATTTCATTATTCCAATGGCCTTCGTCCCAACATAATCCAACCCATCATTAAGCTAAGCATTCATGGTATCGCACCATCTAAGTGCAACATTACATTGTGTGGTGAGGGTTTTCTATATTTCCTATTATTGAATCCAATGTGTTAAACATTGGAGCTAATCTAGGGATCCTATAATAAAAATCTCTAATAACCTCAATTCATTCAAATTATCATTTATGAGGTCTTTTATAGGTTGAGGGTTTGTAATTGGAGAGTTTTGTGCTTATGGGTCTTTGGTATGTTGTTTTTTAGGCTATTATTTTTTGGGGTGTGGGTTTTCAAGCTTGGAATTTCTATTGTTATCTGCCATACCTAACTAGTTTGCAAATCTATATACTTAACATTCATTTAAATAAAACAAATAATTTTAAAATTTTAAAAACCTAATTTAAACCAAAATATAATAAATCTAAGTAAAAAATACAAATAACTAGAAAAAAATAGAAAAATTCAATGAAATTATTACTTAGTGCTTGATTTGAACAAACAATGCCTCATCAAATCAGATATCAGATACCCTTTGGATATCAGATGTCATTTTCTTGCAACACTCATGGGTTAAAATGACTCATGACTATTGCAAAAGTAGATTTTATATCCATAGGTATCAAATTTTTAATACAAATTGGATATTTGATATTGAAAAAAAAACCTTTTTTTTAAATATATTCCCTGCCAACATGGGCGGGGGTGGGGGTTTAATAGATTAGAGTATATATTATTATAATATGTTATATAATATATGTATATATTATATATTATATATATAATATTATATGCATACGTATCAGATATATGATTAATATCTAATATTCAATATGTTTCAGCTTGGGTGTTTGCCATGGCTAGGTCTACTGACACCTTGGCCTACTAAAAAGTGAACATGGATTTTCATGTTTTTTGGTGGATGAGAAACACATTTTTATTATATCACCAATTTTTGGCCCCTCAATCTTATACATACTCATTACATGTGAAGGAAGATGATCCATTAGCTCTTAAGAAGAAGCTCTAGGTAGATGCAGTGATCCTTTGCTAATAGGGGGAGTATATGACTATGAAAATAGAATTTAGGAATGCAAGATCTAAGATTAAATAGAGAGAAAAGATGGTTTTCTATACATGTACAAGAGAATTGCAGATTGACAAAGTAATTTTGGGACAAAATATGGGAACCCAAGTCTAAAACTAACTTGTAAACCAAATTTTGGACTAAAGTGGGAGGACAAGGGTGACTCCAAGTTTCCTTAGTCTAGGATAGTGGCGACTTGTCTTTTTCTTTGCACTTTTAGACATAATCAGTTGATACACAAAATTTAAATATACTCTATGATCAATCATTGAGAAAAAAAATTTACATCCATGTTTTGGATTATACGGTGCATGAACATTTTAGATGATGAATCAAGGAATTTTAATGCAAAAATGTTGATGACAAAATTTTTAATACAATCTAATTCAAAAACAAAATTGATCAATATCAACCATTGCTTATATCTAAAATAAAGTAATAAAAATCTAAAGTAAAATAATAAAAATCTAATATAAACTTTTCTAGTAAAATAAGATAAAAATCTTAGTTAATTAATACTTAGGATAATGATAATTTAAATGAAAAGAATGTATACAATAAAAAAAATGTAAATAACTAAATGTAGAAATATATGTATTGTGTGGCTATTATGGCCAAATGAAATGACTGAGAGGTTGGGCTCATGAACTTGGATTATGTGATCCTTGAACAACAAGCTCTATTAAATAAATCATGCAACTATACATTAGTACACTCAAGTAAAAAGTACATGGATAATCAATCTCAAACTATTAGTTACCTTCCCCTTGTTAGTGTGAATTATTTCACCTCCTTCACAGTGCACATTCCTCATAGTAGGTGAAACCTGCAAGAGTAAAATAAGATGAAATTGTTAATTAATATATGATTTTTAATTAATATAATTTAAATGGAAAGCATCCATATTGATAAAAAAAATAAAAGAACAAGCACAAAAATATATACCATAGAGCTATCAAGGCCAAATGAAATTGTTGAAAGCATAGAATCCTACATTTATCTGAAATCCTCCTTTGACATCAACTACACATAAAAATACCATTTATATAAACATTAGTGTACAGTCATAATAAGTTATCTAATTTAAATATTCATTTGAAATAAAATGCACTATTAATTTAAAAGTTAAGTCTCACCACAACATGAGGAATGAATGATGGATATGCCTCCTAGTCTCTCACATGAGAAGACTCTTCATGAATGATTCATTCCCTATCATTACATCTGGTGCACCACCCATATCATGTACCTTAAACTTTGGTGCATCCATAAGTTCCAAGTAAAAGGTAGATTGAGGGGACTCAAGCATATCGACTTGCGCATAGTGTAAGTATGGGGCACACAAATATGTGCACCTGAGGAGGATGTGTTTTCACTATCAGTCCATCACAAACATCATCGACATGTGGTTGCGCTAGTGACACAATCTACATAATCAAGTGGTCACTCAAAAAGTGAATGGTCATAATAGTTTGGAAGGTAAGAGGGTGAGGAATGAAGAGAGGGGGAACAAATGGGCCCTATACTACTTGATGTTCCCTAGGTCTATCTTCGAGAATGCCTTTTTCTACACCCATGAATTGTCTCGTACTCTACTATTTCATGTACCTACCCACCAAAAAATTATCATATAGTTTTTTTATGAAATAAGATGGGACATCCATATTTTTTTGGGGTGGTTTATTAAAACCCATCCATAAACAATCCCATAAGTTGTCTCACATAGTATCATGTGTGGACCGTCTCATTGACAACTTTGGCTTTTGGGGATCAAATGGTTGTCTAGTACAGGAATTCATAAATAGGGAAGCTATTTGTTATTTCATTATTCCAAGGGCCTTCACCCCATCATAATCCAACGCATCATTAAACTGAGCATTCATGGCATCTCACCATCGAAGTGCAAAATTATGTTGTGTGGTAAGCGTTTCTATATTCACTATTATTGAATCCAATGTGTTAAACATTGGAGCTAATCTAGGGATCCTATTATAAAAATCTTTGATAACCTTAATTGATTCAAATTATCATTTATGAGGTCTTTTATAGGCTGAGGTTTTGCAATTGGAGGGTTTTGTGCTTGTGAGTCTTTGGGATGGGGTTTTTTAGGTTGTGGTCTTTTGCGGTGTGGGTTTTCAAGCTCAAAATTTCTATCAAGTTCCATAAGTAATTAATTTGAAAATATGTATACTTAACATTCATTTAAATAATACAAACAATTCCAAAATTTAAAAAAAAAACCTAATTTAAACCAAAAAATATAAATCCAAGTAAAAAATACAAATAACTAGCAAAAAATAGAAAAATTCAATGAAATTCCTACTTGATGGTTGATTTGAACAAATAATCCCTCATCAAATTGGATATCAGGTGCTCTTTGGATATCAGATGTCATTTTTTCCAACACTCGTGGGTTAAAATGACTCATGACTATTGCAAAAGTAGATTTTATATCCATAGGTCTCAAGTTTCTGATACAAATAAGAAATTCAATACTCAAAAAAACCTTTTTTTTAATATATTCCCTACCAACATGGGCGGGGGTGGGGGGTTTAATAGATTTAGAGTATATATTATTATAATATATATATAATATATAATATTATATTATATTATATTATATATTATATATTATATATTATATAATATTATATTATATATTATAATATATATATATATATATATATGTATTCTATATTATATATATAATATTATATGCATATGTATAAGATATACGATACGTATCTAATATTTGATATGTTTCAGCTTGTGTGTTTTCCATCACTAGGTGTGGTCTACTAACACCTTGGCCTAGTAAAAATTCAACATGGATTTTCATGTTTTTGGGTGGATGAGAAACACATTTTTTCACATCACCACTTTTTGGCCCCTCAATCTTACACATACTCAGTACATGTCAAGGAAGATGATCCACTAGGTCTTAAGAAGAAGCTCTAGGTAGATGTAGTGATCCTTTGCTAATAGAAGGAGTATATGACTATGAAAATATAATTTAGGAATGCAAGATCTAAGATTAAATAGAGAGAAAAGATGGTTTTATGTACATGTACAAGAGGATTACAGATTGACAAAGTAATTTTGGGACAAAATATGGGAACCCAAGGCTAAAACTAACTTGTAAACCAAATTTTGGACTAAAGTGGGAGGACAGGGGTGACTCCAAGTTTCCTTAGTCTAGGATAGTGGTGACTTACTTGTCTTTTTCTTTGCACTTTCATACAAAACCAGTTGCAAACTATAGCTCTTTCTCTAATCTTTTCATAGCTCTGCTTGTGCATTCGCAACCCATTCAAACATTGCATATAGAAAAGAGGTTGTTTAGAAATGGGTTTCCCTAAGTCAAAGTCTTTTTTATGAATCAACCTTGAAATGAAATGAAATATGCTTGAACAGAAAGTGTGTTTATATATAGCAGAGGCTTGATCTGAAAAATAGAATGATTTTACTATCATAAATTTTCTTGATGTTGAATTTCTCATGAAGATGCTTGATGTTGTCTTTGATGTCAAATTTTAGCATAGGAAGATCATGAATGCCTTTGAAATTTCTTAGATCTACAAATTACTATGTGTATTCCATGGTTGAATGCTTGATCTCTTGAATTGAAGTTGATGCTTTCTTGATATCTTGTTGAATGCCTTGATCACCTTATCTTATCTCATGAATGCTCGTTGATGCCTAATGAATGCTCAAGTTGAATGTTTGAGTTACCTCAATAAGGGAGGATACCTTGTTTATATACCTCTCCTATCTATTTTGGGGTACAAAACTAAAAGGATGTTGACACTAATTTAGGAATCTCGCTAAAACCAAATAACTATTACATAGTTCAAATTTGGGGCCAAACATTAGGGATAGGGGTGATCCAAAGTCACCATTATCCTACCTAGTTGCCCTTTTCTACCCAAAGCATACCCAAATTTGGACCAAAGGTCCTATTTGAAGTGGGAATGTGGAGGATATGCATGAAATTAAAGTTAGATCAAACATAATAGATATAGAAGCCTTAGATGGGGGTTAATCCATGACATTAAATCCAAAAGTTGTTATCCAATAGATGAATTCTCAAAGATGCAGTTGTTATTCTAACAATTTTCACCATGGCCGTAACAAAAATTGATAATATGCAACCAAGAACTTATCAATTGTTAAACATACAAACGTGTTCCCAATTATTGGTTTTTGTATAGATCAGAAAATACATAGTGATCAAGAAAATTTGAATAGTAACAAGATACAAATATGTTAACCAATTGTTAGATTTTGTGTATGCACAACCAAATCCAAGTATTGATGGGGTGTTTCCAAGGAACAAAATTTGTCTGATATATTGGCTTGTGTAGTGGCATGGTTTCATTTGTTTTCTCATGTGAATGCTATCATACACATGGGAGTTTCTATTAAGTACACATACATTTGGAAGAATAAATCTATACCTTAATCTAAGCATTGTTTTTGGCATAATGGGTACTAAAATCCATCATGAATATAACCCACATGTCCCAGGATCGAAACCTGGCTCTCATGTAAAGACCGATACTTAAACACACAAGATGTGTAAGCTCTATAACAGAAAAGCTTGGAAAGTACATCTCTAAAATAAAGTCTACAAGATATAAAGACTTTACCATAATAAAAATTCTATTTCTATGAAAAAGAAATTAGAATATTATGAATAATGTTGAAAATCCTCAATACAAATAGATAAAAATTGACCATACTATTAAATAGTACAACATGATAAATAATACATAAGGGATGTCGGCCATACTATCACACATAAAATATCAAAGTACATATATATAAATAAAATATAGCTCATGACCATAAGGTCTAAATGATACATGATATCCAAAATATATGCCATCAGATTATCAGTCATCTATCCGCATATTCCTGTCTCCTATGCCATCGTACAGTCAATCATCCATCTACAAATATCAAGATGAAAATGTGATCCAGGCATTTATTCTGCCCAACCACGTATTGGTTAGCTCCCTCAAGGCTCATCCTAAAATGAAGAGCTCACCGACCCTACTCGAGTGATCTATCAACTCGACATTGATGGATTGGAAAGGAATCTGGTGCAATCTGTGAACTAGCTACTTTATCATACACAAAGTAGAACTAACATAGATATGGTAGAGAGAAAGTACATAACCAATACAAACTACATTATGTGTTTACATAGCTTAGGCCTAAGCATAAATAACCAAATTTATACTAGAAAATAAAAGAAATTAATTTTACCCTTCTTCATTTCCCCATATTTGGCACCCTTTCCCATGATATCTTTCCTCAAAAGAAACTAAGTAAAACACTTAAGAAAACATAAATTCAAGTTTAACCCTTTCACAAAGAAAAATCATCCTGATAAATCTTCCAAGTTTAAATCAATCAGTTTCTACTAACAAGATCATATTACTCCTTATAGACTTAAAACTTAGTCTCTTAAAGAAATGATAGAGAAAATTCATATTTCATTATTTTATAAAGTCTTTCTATTTCTATAGAAAGTTTAATCAATTCCTGTCGCATTCTGGAATGATTTAATTAACATAAGCTATCTATTTGCTACAAGAACTCTACATAGTTTTTTGCTGCAGATTTTAATAAGGAGAGACAACATTTAAGCTCATGCTATAGGACATTTTCATTCATAGCTTGTCATAGCTTATATGAAAAAGCAATAACATCTCTAAAGCTACTATGTTTAAACAAATAAATACAAATAATTAAAGAACCATTTTTCTACAGGAACGTCACCAGTTTTCAATCTTGATTTTAAAATTAATGAACTATTTAATCTCCCAAAGAATCTATGACTTGAATCAGCATACAATTTAGTTAGGACAACATACCCCAAATAATTTTTAAAGATTTTCACTCTACTATAACATATTCTAAGTTTGTGTTTAAAAATAAAAAACATCCCAACCACATAACATTGCAATTCATATGTTTTCCAATTCCTTATTTACTAGAGTGTGTTTATTGTAATTTGCAATGACACTAATAAGTGCGTTTACATATCTCCCAAATGAATAAAAATAAAAATAGGTAGAGTGCAAAAACTATGAAAGAATCCCATCTCATGGACAAGGATACAAAAAAAATAAAAAAATCAGTCAACAGTTTTGTGCCTTTGAGCCATGATCAAATCATTTTTGTAAAGGTATTATTCAACCACAGTCTCATCAAAAACCAATTTTTCAACCAACTAACGTTCCTTAAAATATGATATTAAACACATAAATAAAATAAAAAACTTGTTTATTTTTTTGGTAGTGGGGTATGTGCAGGATCATGGTATACCAAACTATGGCCTTAAGTGGCAATGAAAAATCAAAAAATCAGGGTTAGTCAACTTCACGTAAAAAGTTGAACATCTTGTCAACCTTATGTGAAAAAGTTTTAACAATAAAATTTGTAGGAAATTGAATGTAGTTTCTAAACTACTAGCCCTTGTCTGAAAAAAAATTAATCTAATCATTTAAAATTTTAGATTTCAATGCAGTAGGAAAAAAAATTTAGTGAAAAAATAAAAAGTACATGTATGTCTAACCACCTTAATCACAATCAAATGATGATATATTTCACAAGATTCTAGATATAAGTAGTAGACTCATGCCTGGATGTGACGCATATTTTTGTGTAACTTTTTCCCTAATAAATAATTAATTATGAATTTTTTTCTACAACCTATTCAGAATAGAAAACTCTCGTGTCTGACTAGCTTAACTAATTCTAAACTTTACAAAATTGAAAACTTTTCTTTTTTCTTATAGTAGGCAAAGCATAGAATGTGACACATGTTTCAGATTTCAAAAAGGTTAAATGGTTTGAAAGTTATAGATTTTTTTCAATCAATATGTCAATAAGGACTTTAAAGATAACTCAATTAAAAAATAAGTAATAATTACTTGCTGAACTCAAAATTTGACAACAATTATATTGATGGAAAGATGATAATGTATTTAAGAAACCTTTTCT
Source organism: Chamaecyparis obtusa (assembly GCA_027943335.1). NCBI lineage: Eukaryota > Viridiplantae > Streptophyta > Pinopsida > Cupressales > Cupressaceae > Chamaecyparis > Chamaecyparis obtusa. The sequence goes on from BSBK01008450.1 coordinate 74,474, forward strand.
CGTTTCATCAATTTCAGGTGAAAAAAACATCGTCAACTACATCGTCAAAGTCTCGAGATCAAAACAAATCTAGTGAACAAACCTTATGGATTGACCATTCACGTTTGGCATTGCCCAAGACAAATACCAAGCCTAATTGGATATTTGATAAAATTGGATACCCAAAAATTTTGGATATTCGATAATATCGGATATCCAAAATTTCTCACCTAATTCAAAATTTAATTTTGATTGAATTTTTCAATTTCAAGTTACATATTGATTTTTTTTAAAAGTTAATATTAAATGAGTTTAGTGTTTTTTCAATTTTAAGTTATATATTACAAAAAAAAAAATTATATTAATATTAAAAGATAATAGCATAGCATTAGTATTATAAAAAAATTTATATTAGTATTTTATTATATTATTATTATTTATTTCTCTATTGTATAATAGTATAATATTAGTATTAAATATTTATATTATATGTTCAATAATACCTAAGGGAGAGAGAGAGAGAGAGAGAGAGAGAGAGAGAGAAAGAGAGAGAGAGAGAGAGATTTTGGCAAAATTTAGGTAGGAGATTTTGGATATCTGATAATTTTGAATATTTGATATTTTCAGATATTTGATTCTTTTTACTTGCATTGAAAAGTAAAAAGTTTATTCTCTGGGTCCCTCAACCCAAAAAGCACATTTTTTCTGCAGAGAATCGTAGGATTGCAATTGTAGAAGATAAAAAAACACCTTTTCCCCCTTCTTGGTTGGAATTTCTCTATTACCAAAGGTTTTTGCATCACCTTTTTGGTCTCACTATGGGGAGTAGTAGTCATCAAAAGCATAAACGGAAGAGGAAACTCATAAATGAAGAGATTAAAGTATATAGGGAAATGGATAGGGTTGCCCATTAGAACACGAGACAAGGTATGTTAAATATTAATGAAGATGTGGGCATAGGACCACCCTTAAATGTGGTTTCAAGTGAAGAAGAACATGAATTTGAAATAATTTATGACAATAATATTAAAAATGAGAATGTAGGGATTGAAGATGAAAATGTAGGTTTTGAAAATGAACATGTAGATGTGGACAATGGAAGTGTGGACATTGACAATGACAATCCACCGATTGAATATGAAGGAATTGACAATGATAATGGTACACAAGAACCAAATCAACATAAAAAATCTCCAAATTATATGAGAAATGAAGTCCCTTGGGAGGAAGAAACACAAACTTCAAAATTGAGACCTTCAAGAACAACTAAATGGTTACTTGAAATTGATGAGAACATAATGAGAAATTTCGATGGAAAGAGATCACAAAGAACCATTCGGTTGTGGGTTTCAAAACTTTTTGATCAATTTCTTAGCCACAAGATGTTGGTTGAGAAATGTCAAATGTTTTTTCAATTGTTAAAGATGCAAAAGATAAGATGTACACTAGTCAAATTGAAGATTAGTGTGAACAAGAAAAAGGAGAGGAATGCTATTATTGTGAGAAATATTTTTAGTGCTCTCAATTCCATTGGGAAGACTACCAAGGAAAAAGATAAGAGAAGTGCTAGGAGGGTTATTACAACCTCCTTAGTAAGTCATGATTTGAGAAAGGCTCATTTGATGAGACAAACTTGTGTTGACTTGAACCTAAATTGTAAAACTTTGGATAGATAAATTGCAAGAAGAGAAAGACTTGATGATCCTCTTCAACATGATACATGGGCTTATGGTGGGAGACTTTCATGTTGTGATAAGAAGCTTACCGATGGTGTGAAGGATCAAATTAAACTATTTTGGCAATCTAACTCAAGAGTGTCCCCAAATGTGAAGGATGTCTTGAAGTTGAGAATTGGCATTCAAGATCATACCCCGCATCCCAAACATTATTTGGAGGTGAGTCAAACATTGTTATTCAAAAAAATTTGTGAGACACATCCAACATTGAAAATATCACAAAGAGCTTTTGAAGACCTCAAGCCTTTTTTTGTGTGCCGCTTAAGATTCGAAATACTTGTTGTTGCAAATATCATGTGGAGTTTTGAATGCACCATGAACTGTTATGATCCCTTCATTCTACTTTGCATACTAGTGAAATGTTGGAGGAGTGTGGTGAAAGTTCTCTTCCAAAATCATCAAGAGACTTGGTAGATCATTTTTTATGTCCTAGAGATGATGGATGTTTCTTTTATAGAAAAGATTACTTAAATGACAAGTTCTCAAAGTGTGGTGGGCTAGTGAAGTTTGTTGAATGTTTTCATGGGGAATGTGAACATGATTTTGGAAAGACAATTGTCCACAAAAAGGTATATGAAACTCTTAAATATACATTGAAAAGTGGAGGTGAAGGCTCTAGATGTGAGTTGGTTACAAAAGAATGCAATGTAGTTGATTTAATGTCAAATTTCAGGAAGAATCTTTTTTACAAGAATGCAAGGCATAGTCACAGGTCTTAGTGGTTGGATCAACAATTTAGGATGTGTAAGGACACTTTCCTGATTAGAACTATTATATCGGTTGTTGAGTTTTCAGAGAACTATACATTGAAGCCCCAAAATGAGTTGCAAGCTCAATATTACAATTTTATTTAGGTTGCTATTTTTGTGCACATAACATATAGAGATTCCCCTGATAGTACTAAAGATGACCAAAAGATAATCTGAGAGTACATTTTTATATGAGCAATGATAGATCTCACTCTCACGAGTATTTCCAACATTACTTTGAGAATTATTTTGAGTGGGTGTGGGAAAATAAAATTTCTATGGACAGATATCTCATTTGTTCAGATAACTGCATAGGTCAATTCAAAAATGCTCGTATGATTTATTGGTTATGTATAATGCATGTAGAGAGAGGTGTACCTCATATTTGGAGTTTCTTTTAGACTGGTCAAGGAAAATGGGAGCATGATGGAGTAGGTGCATGCATAAAGAGAGCTATTGTTAAGGAGAAACTAAGGATTTTAGGTGCAGAACTCCTTGATGCTTGTTCTATTGTTGATTGGTGTACTTTAGCATTGTCATAGGGGGGATTCTTGATTCAATAGTGCGTGGACTCTTTTGGTTGGTTGAGTTGGCGGGCACAATAGGAGATAGGTTAGATTGTCAAACTGTGAAAGATTCTTAAAAAATGCATTCATTTCAAAGCTCACATGTTAGAACATGGACCATTTGAACATGAGGGATGGCTTGTTATTGTCTGGGGTGTCTTCAGTGTGATTGGGATCAGTGTGAGTCAAGTGAGTGAGTTGATATGTGGGTTCCACATTATCTAACTCCTTTATCTATCATGGTCTCTATAATAAATGATGACATGGATTGTTCACTTGACTATGACCATCTTTTAGAACTTCTACAATGAGGACATATTTTTGCATTGGATGCACCACAAGGGAATGATGAGAGATCGGATTACTGGTTAGCACATTGTGTACGAGGAAAGTAGAAAATTGCACAACCAATGAAAAATGATGATATGTTCACATATCCAATAGGATCACATGTTGTTGCGGGAACATGGTTGCACACATATATGATTAGAAATAATGGCATTCCTACGTTTGAAGACTATGAGAAGCACAAAACCATTCTCATGTATCCACACCTTGTTATAGTAGCCAATGTTAAGTTGTTGAAACATCAAGGAAAACCAAAGACAAAGGAACTTTGGACTATTAGTACTATTGATCATGAGGAAATATCGAATACCCTCAATCAAATAGATGACCCTTTAGGCACACTTTAGTAGGTAAGTTCAACTCAAGTTGCAAGGTTTTTCATGTTTATTACGATTACGTTCAATAAATTAATTGTAGTTTTTTTCTTTATTTGTTTGACCAAATAAACTTGGTTTTGTATGTGGATTGTAAATGTAGTTGGATACATATATGATAGATATAGAATATCGAGGTGTTCATTTGATTAGCCCATCTTTTATGACAGTAAACTTCACTATGCATTGGCTAGTCATGTTCTTTGGTTCGTTTAGTTACTTATACATTCATAATCTATTTGTCAACCTATATAAATTTCTTATATTCTCTATTAACTTTTCTTATGCCTTCTAAATGCAAGGATTGGAATGTAGTTGTCATCAAGTACCATGTGTTAAACTTATACGCTTTAGGAGTGGAAAGGACACTTATTTTTTATATATAGTTGTGTATCTAAGATTTTGTATATAAAAACAACAATTGAATGTAATGTGCATATTTAGATGCCAATTTTTGTATATTAAAACAACAATCGATTGTAATGTACATATTTAGATGCAAAATTTTATATATATAAAAACAAAAATCAAATGTAATGTGCATATTTAGATGCCAAATTTTGTATATTAAAAACTTGATGCAAAATTAGATGTAAAATTTTAAATATAAAAGAACTCATGGGGTTGATTTGCAAATATTAAGAGCACACATTTGTATCATCTTAATTTTGTATCCTTACATTTATATTTTCTTAATTCCATGTACATTTGTATTGTCAAATGATGTAATAGTTAGAGTCATTGAGTCAAAATTGGTCAAATGTTTCTTAAGTAAAATGGTGATTCCCTAGGGTGGAGGGATAGTGTTGAAGGATTGCATCTTGACACCAAATGGACTGCACCACTAGCTTTGGTTGGGCAGTTAAACACTAGTGACAACCCCGTTTTGACCATTGAGTCACTAGAACATTCGCGAACATGTCAGACAAAAGTGTCGCCAAGGTGCACTAAGAATGATTGGGAAGCGATCTTTCAAGACTCATATCTCAAACCCCATGAGAGGTATCAAAAAATTGTGAGATGTTATAGGACCATGTTTTTTATGCCTACAATAACCTCTCTATATTCTATGAGATTCAAATTTGTTTGAATTTTGCACGCCAATCTCGCTTGATGCCAAAACTTGCAGTGAGGGTCAGTTGAAAGTTGCACCACTGGGTTTCTTCCAAACAATTTGTCCAGACACTGAATGAACTATGCCATTATCTCTCATTGGGTGGGTAAATTCTAATGACAACCCTATTTCAACCATTGAGTCACTAGAATGTTCGTGACCATGCCGAACCAAAGTGTCCCCAAGGTGCACTAAGCATGATTGGCCAGTGATATTTTGATGCTTTTATTTTGGACCCTATGAGAGGTATCAATGAACTGTGAGATGCTACAGGACCATGTTTCTGAGGCCTACAATAACCTCTCTCCATTTTGGGAGATTCAATATTTTTTAAAATTTGGCACGCCAGTCTCGCTTGATGTAAAAACGTGTAGTGAGGGTCAGTTGAAAGTTTCACCACTGGCTTTCTTCCAAACCATTTTTCTTGGCACTAAATGGACTACGCCATTAGCTCTAGTTGGATGGGTAAATGCTAGTGACAACCCCATTTTGACCATTCACTCACTAGAATGTTCGCAAACATGCTAGACCAAAGTGTCCCCAAGGTGCACTAAGCACGATTGAGCATCGATCTTTTGAGGCTCGTATCTCAGACCCCATGAGAGGTATCAGTGATCTATGAGATGCTACAAGACCATGTTTCTGAGGCCTACAATAACCTCTCTATGTTATGGGAAAATTAATTTTTTTTGAATTTGGCATGCCAGTCTCGCTTGATACCAAAACTTGTAGTGACGGTCAGTTGAAAGTTGCACCACTAGGTTTCTTCCAAATCATTCATCCTGGCACCGAATCGACTACACCATTATCTCTCACTGGGTAGGTAAATGCTAGTGACAACCCCATTTTGACCACTCAGTCACTAGAACATTCCCGACCATGCCGGACCAAAGTGTCCCCAAGGTGCACTAAGCACAATTGAGTAGCGATCTTTTGAGGCTTGTATCTCAGACCCTGTGAGAGGTATCAACAAACTGTGAGATGGTACAGGACCATATTTCTAAGGCATATAATAAACTCTCTCCATTCTAAGATATTTAAACTTTTTTGAATTTGGCACGCCAGTCTCACTTGATGCCAAAACTTGCAGTGAGGGTCAGTTGAAAGTTGCACCACTGGGTTTCTTCCAAACCATTCATCCTGGCACTGAATGGATTGCACCAAATGGAATGCACCATTAGCTTTGGTTGGATGATTTAATACTAGTGATAACCCTATTTAGACCACTGAGTCACTAAAACATTTGTGACCATGCCAGACCAAAGTGTCCTCAAGGTGCACTAAGCATGATTGGGCAATGATCTTTCAAGGCTCGTATCTTGGACCCCATGAGAGGTATCAGCGATCCATGAGATGCTACAAGACTATGTTTTTGAGGCCTACAATAACCTCTCTCCATTCTGGGATATTTGAATTTTTTTGAATTTGGCATGCCAGTCTCGCTTGATGCTAAAACTTGCAGTGAGGGTCAGTTGAAAGTTGCACCACTAGGTTTCTTCCAAATCCTTCATCCCAACACCAAATGGACTATGCCATTAGCTCTCATTGGGTGGGTAAATGTTAGTGACAACCCTATTTCAACCACTAATTCATTAGAACATTTGTGACCATGCCAGGCCAAAGTGTCTCCAAGGTGCACTAAGCATGATTGGGCAATGATCTTTCGAGTCTCGTATCTCAGACCCTGTGAGAGGTATCGATGAACCATGATATACTATAGCACCATGTTTCTAAGGCCTACAATAACCTCTCTCTATTTTGGGAGATTCAAATTTCTTTGAATTTGGCATGCCAATCTTGCTTGATGCCAAAACTTGCAATGAGGATCAGTTGAAAGTTGCACCACTAGGTTTTTTCCAAACCATCTGTCTTGGCACCAAATGGTCTATGCCATTAGCTCTAGTTGGACAGGTAAAACCTAGTGACAACCCCATTTTGACTACTAATTCACTAGAACATTTGTGACCATTACAAAGCAAAGTGTCCCCGAGGTTCACTAAGAATGATTGGGTAGAGATCTTTAGAGGCTCGTATCTCGGACCCCATGAGAGGTATCGACAAATTATGAGATGATACAAGATTTTATTTCTGATTTTTACAATAACCTCTCTCCATTCTAGGAGATTCAATTTTTTTTGAATTTGGCACGCCAGTCTCACTTGATGCCAAAACTTACAGTGAGGGTCAGTTGAAAGTTGCACCAATGAGTTTCTTCCAAACTGTTCATCTTGGCACGGAATGGTCTGTGCCATTAGCTTTTCTTGGGTAGGCAAATGCTAGTGATAACCCTATTTTGACCACTAAATTGCTATAACATTCATGACCATGCCGAACCAAAGTGCCCGAAAGGTGTACTAAGTACGATTGGGCAATGATCTTTTGAGGCTCGTATCTTAGACCCTGTGAGAGGTTATGATGATCTGTGAGATGCTACAAGACCATGTTCTTGAGGCCTACAATAATATTTCTCCATTCTAGGAGATTCAAATTTATTTGAATTTGGCACAACAGTCTTGCTTGATGCCAAAACTTGCAATGAGGGTCAATTGAAAGTTTCACCACTGGGTTTCTTCCAAACTGTTCATCCTAGAACCAAATGGTCTATGCATTAGCTCTCATTGGGTAGGTAAATGCTAGTGACAACCTCATTCAAAACATGAATTCATTAGAACATTCATGAACATACCAGATCAAAGTGTTCCCAAGGTCCACTAAGCACCATTGCGTATGTTGGCGAGCATTTTGGTGCATCAAGAGGCAAAGTGGGACCATTTCTAGTGTAAACCTACCCAGCCAGACATGATGGAAGCATTAGTTTGTGCCCACAATGGACAAATGTTTCTACTCCAAGGGATATGGGGACATGACCATAAAGGGTCATTAGAAAATGTAAAGAGACCAATGATGGCCATTTGAATGCATTGTGGAGTGTGTCTGTAATTTGAAATGGTGTAAATTGATTTTCTATTGTCATGTTATCACTTCCATGTCTATATTGCATCATTTCATTAGCATTTGAAGGCAAGGAATTAACTAGTCTCTTCTACAATAGTGTTTGGTTGTAGGGATATGTAGGATATATGGTGGTGGAGAGACCACAAATGGTGGCAAATGTTGGTTGAAGGTACATGAAGCAGGACTAGTCATTATTACGAGTATATAATCCAATGGATGACTATATTTTGTGGTGGATCTATACTTTTGGGGTCCATAGGGATGTGTTAGATCCATTGGATGGATCTAGAGATATTTGCAAGAGTGTTTTTGAACAAGCCCTGACCTACAGACCCTAGAAAGGAGGGTTTGGTACCTAGAATGATAGGTCATAGTTTTCTTAATAACATTGTGACAAAATCTTGATGTAGAAGCATCATTCCATGAATGTGCTCACTTTTTCTCATGGAATGATGTGTCTTTGACATGTATAATAGATTTCTAACCTAATACATTGCATAAGAGATTATTTGACAGGGTGATCACCAAATTTTTGAACTGAACTTTGAAGGATTTTCCTGGTTGAGAGCATCAGATACATATGAATACAATGTAGCTCATAAATTTTGAATTCACTTAAATGATGAATTACACATGTGAACACACATAACACATAAATTTTCTTAAGTCACGAAGCATACATGTAGCACATAGATTATAAAGAATACGCATAAATTCACTTAAGTCGTGCACGTAGCCCATACACATGAATTTCGGTTATGAAGAATGTACTTGAATATACATGAGTATACTTAAGGCATAAAACATACACATGAGTACATACACACAAGCATATTTATATACTAAAAATGAATAAATGAACACAATTAATAAATTGGATCAAATATCAAGTTTCATATATATCAAAATGAACAATAATTTTGTACATATTTACAAAATCAACATATCTAGATACAATGTGGCGTATGCCATCTCAAAATGTATCATATGACATCTCAAAATAAGAAGTTCAACTACAAATTTTTCTAGGACATCCTATTCTACCGGTGGATCATCAAAATGCAGCCTCTTTGAAGTACTATTTAGCTCTAATGGATCCTGCATTCAAACACAAAAGTGAAACCCCAAGTTAGATTACTTAATTTATATGGTTTCTACAAATAAAAAATAAAAATTCAAAATCATAGTCAAAAATAATAAATAAAATTTAAACTAAAATTGAACTCTCAAGTACATCATCTCTCTGTCTCCTCACGTAGACAGGAGACCTAATATATGTCCTTGGTAGCAAAGGAACAATGCCACCAATGTCGACTCTGACTTGTATATGTTTGCGAACATGAGATTGATCTACGAGTTATACTATTTAATGTTAAATCCTTGGTATCAAATATATGTTTACAAAATAACTGAAATAACATTAAAACTTACTTGTGTTGAACTTTCTTCGGGAAATGTCGGCTGAGTCATCAGTGATACAATACCCTTGGCATTCTACCTCCCTCAAACTAGGGGTGACCTAAAAAAATCAAATAGATACTTCATACAATCATGACTTGATCATATAATATATACTTGATAGTAAAATACACACAAATAACTTTAGAAATATATGTACCATGGGGCTATCACTGTGAATTGAGATGCCTGTGACTCTATCATGGTGAAAGGGTCTTACAACATCATCAAATACCACCCTCTATCAAATAAACCATGTAAATTAAAATGAGTACGCACAACTAACAAGTATACATGTATGCATAAATAAACTAAATTACTTAACTAACTTCCCCTTGTCAATGCCTGACACCTAAACCCCCTCACATTTCCCCCCAGTGACAACTGGTGAAACCTACATCAGTATGTAATAAGATGATCATAAAAATTAGAAAACACATGTACATATATACTATTATAATAATTTAAAGAAACTAATAAGTACATTAAAACATATGTACTATGGAAGTGTCAAGGCCAAATGATATGGCCGAAAGTGTGGACCCATCCACCTATTCCATCTCCTCCTTTGTCATCAACTGAACATAACTGTAACACATAAAAAAACATAAGTGGGAAATCATTATAAGAAAATTCTACAAAAAATGCGAACATTTAAAATTAAATACAATGTAAAAAGTGAATTGTCTACCCTTACTGTAATAGTATGAGTCCATGACTCTCTATTCCCCTTATGCACATCTTCTTGAGGTGCTTCAGTTCATGTAGTGTGTTGTGTAGTATTTTCCACCTCAAAGACATAGTTATATGCATCACTATCATTCAGGGTACCTAAGCACAAATTCTTGCACATAATGCAAGTGTGGGGTACACAAACATGTGAGCTCGTGGAGGATGTGGAAGGGCCAGAAGCATCAGGATGAGGAGGAAATAATTTTGCACTTTTCTTAACCAGCAAACCAATCAAGCTGTGAATGGTTCAAATAGTCTATGAGTCAGCCTCAGCAATAATATTAGGACGATGCATTGTCTCTTATGAGATCCTCTACACGATAAGGGTTTGAGTTTGGTTCATCTTCTGAAAGTGAGGGATTGTTTGGAGGTGGTTCTAGATTATTTGTGGGATCATTGGGAGGGTTTTCAGATTGATTTGAGTCCATGTATGATTACAATTAGAACCCAAATATATTATTACAATCAATTTTAAAAAAACAATAAAAAAACTCATTTAAACCCTAATTTTTATATAAAAACTACAAATTTCAATTAAAAACAATAAAAAAATAAAAGGTTAAAAATTTAACTTACCTTTTCTTGTTGAGAAAATCAGATATGATAAAAGATCGTATATTTGAAACTAGAGTTGTGTTCAACATTTTCACAATGAAAACATTGAACACAGTCGTGGGCTTCAAATACAATTTACTAGAAAAAATTAGATATTTGATATAAAATCAGATATCTGATTAGGCATGTGCTTTGGCTTTTAGCTTGGCCAGGTGTACTAACACCTAGGATTACTAAAAAGTCAACAAAATTTTAAGTGTGCTTTTGGACAAGTGAAAAGTTCCTTTTTTCACATGGCCACTTTTTGGCATACCATGATCCTGCACATACCTAGTGTTTGATGATGCTCTAAACCCAACCTTTGTCATGCTTCCTATGTTTTGTATTCTTCCTCAGTTGCAGGTGATACTTTTATCAAAATTAAACATATGATGTTTCTCTATTTTTAACCTGCATGATGCCTTATTTCTTCACCTCCATTGTCTCCTTTGTTTTTCCTCTGTGTTATGTCACTATTTCTCTCATGCGATGTGTTCTCCCTTTTTAGTCTTCCTCCGCCTTTCCCTTTACACTTTGTTCTTTCTTTAAACTCATGTGCTGCTTTCACAAACTCTAGCACACATTCCCTTTGAACCTACATGCAACTCTCTATTGCATTTGATTCTTCTCTTAGATGCATTTGTCATGTCGCACATGGAGATCAAAATCCCATGTTTAGGTAGATAAACATGGTATCCATACCTAGTGAGTCACCTTAAATCCAATGTATAAGCCGATGATAGAATCTAACATAATTTCCAAGGTTCACTTACCATTACTTCATCACCCAAAATCCTCCAGTTACGGTTTAACCTTACACTTGGTAGCTAAACAAAACTGAGCCCTGAATGCTAAGTTAACATTTAGTCAACTGATTTAACCATCTCATGTCGCATAGTTCATCATTTTCCCTTTTAGAAATTACATTATTATATAAATTTAATGAAGGACTCGAAAGCATAAATATACTCATAGTACATCAATTTCTTCTTAAATAACTTCCAATTATCAAAACTAACATCACTAAAGAAATTAATTAAAAAAATTCTTTTTATGTAATTAAAATTGTCTTAAAATATAGTCGATATCTCATGCAAATAATTAGATTTAAATAATACACACACACACACACACAAAAGAATCTCATGAATATCAAAGCTAAAATCTATGTGGTGTGTGCTTGTGACCATTCTTATTCTGGTCTCATCCCTACCGACAAGATGGATCATTCTACCTCAATCACATTTCCATCTTTTTCTCCTGTCATGCATGATCAAACTCAAAAATATCATCAGCAAGTTAGTCTCATAAACCCAAAATTGAATATAAATTGCTTAACATATTTGACATTTCAATTTCATCATCAATTATAACTCATAAATGTAATTCGTAATGCATGTAAAATTTCACATATAACATCATACTTTCATTTCATATATATAATTCATCATAACATAATTAGAAAAATATAATAAAACCATATCTAAATCAATTATTTAATATGACTTAGGTCGACAAACCTTCAACCAAGTCAACATAAGTCTAAAAGAGTCACACAACTAGTCCTAAAATCTAGGAGAACCAAATCGATTTATGACATCCCTCCCCTCTAAGAGGAGACATTGACCCAATGTCTTACGAAAACATAAAAATAAGTTTATCAAAAAGCTCAAAGAATAAACATAACAGAGAAATAATATAACAAAATAACTGTAGAAATGATCTATGCATTTCTTTTGCATCCTCCCAAGTAGCATTGTCAATAGATTATTGGTCCCATTGGACCTTATACTGCAATACATCTATGTCACGCACCCTGATGGTACATTGATCAATGGGGCGGGTAGGCTGCACCAACACTACCCTCGGATCCTGAACCTGTAATGCATGCCAATCAAGAATATGAGATGCATCTGGATGATAGGGCTTCAATGAGGAAACATGAAAAATATTATGGATTCTAGCAAGAGCTGGTGGAAGAGGAAGTCTATAGGTAATGGGGTTGATGACCTCCAAAACATCAAAAGGGCCCATATATCTCGGTGCAAGCTTTGATGACTTACCAAAATAAATTGAGCTTTTATGTGGTCTCACATGCAAAAAACACCTTGTCACCTTCCTGACACTGTCTAAAAGTGTGGTTTCTATTTGCATAATTATTTTTATGTATCAGCTGCTTCCTTTAGTCAAGTTCTTATATTCAGAGTCATCTATTCTTCCTTCTCTCTTAGCATTAGTACATTTGAGCCCTTTTTTTGATGGCACACCATCAAAATTATGACACTATTCCATCGATCAAGAGACACCACACGCTATTGTAGTTTTGCAATTAAAAAAATGACGGCTACAATAGGCATCATAATTTGCATCCAAAGAGGGGTGGTGAACATGGTGAACATTCCATCGGGTCTATATCTTACTATCACAATTTTGATGGACGTGTGTTGGAGGTTCTGTACATGTGATGGCTAGCTGTCAGATTTTTTTGATAGATAGCCATCATTTGTATTTTTTTACCAACGGGGATGTTGTACATGTGATGGCTAGCTGTCGAATATTTCTGATAGGTAGCCGTCAAACGTATAGTGTTGTTGTCAAAATAATTTTCATTCCCATCGAAAAAGTGATGAATAGGAACATTAAAGATAAAAAATCTCAAGAGACCATCGTAGTTGGTCTCTTTCTTTGGTCCATATTATTGACAAAATGGTTTACCTTTAATTAGCTCATCAAATACGGGGATTTGAAAGAATTTAATAGAATATTTTCATGATAACGTACATTATTTAAGTTGATGTTGCACAAATTTATCGACTTAGTGCACTTGTAGACTACGAGGATAGAATTAAAGAAACATCTCCTCCCATGGCCTACATTATTCAAGCCATGTGAAGGGATGCTTCTTTATGGTTGTACTCGTAGTCTACAAGTGTGGGAAGTAGATAAATTCGTTCAGTGTCAAACTAAAATAATGTACATTAGTGATGAAAATATTATCTATTAAATTATTTCAAATCCTTGAATTTGATGAGCTAATGAAAGGTAAAACATTTTGTCAGTAATATGGACTGAAGAAAGAGATCAACTATGATGGTCTCTTGAGCTATGTTATCTTTAGTCCTAGCTACTGGGTAAGGCCTCAAAGACTTATACCTGTCAATCGTCGAGAATAATCACCACCTTGCCTTTGTGTACACTGCACAGAATCCAATATAAGAGAAGGTAGAAAATATGAATGGATAAAAGAAATGAAATATACAATAATATTATCTTGTTGTTTACCTTCTCATAATTGATCCCAATCTCACAAAAATAATTTTATACGATCACTAGCACATTTCGTGCATGGATGAGAAACAATATCCAAAGTTTCTAGATTCTGAGAAGAGGTATGAGTGGAGGCCAAAGAAGGGATATTTGTGAAGGCTTTATAGATGTAGGTTATTGAATCATCATCTCTACATTGGTACTCAATCTGGAAACCTGGCCTCGTATGTATATAGCCACTCTAGCAAATCTCCACATCTAGCAAATCTCCACAAAAACCTCTTTTGGCCTCCACTGCATATACATCTTCTCAAAATCTAAAAACTCTCCATCATTGATTCCCATCATTTTTTAGCATCGATGTGGACTGAGACCTTAAATTATTGAGCTTCTCTTTGTTTCGACAATAGTTTAACATTCTCTACTTTAACAAGGCCAACCACGTGAAGGTGGAAGCTCATATGGCCCCTCCTAGGATCCTCTTATGACCCTTTACGACACTTTAAGACCTCTAAGATGTATTCTTAGGGATTGTAAAGGGTCATAAAGGTTCATAAGGGGTCCTAGGACACAATAGCTAAGAAACATAAATGTAAGCATCATGGTCACAATTGTTTGGAGACACAATATAATTGAATGCTATACCCAGATGATGCAACACAACCACTAGTCCTCCAGTTCTAAGTGGACACTGTGGGATCAAAAAATGAGAGATAAGGAATAAATTTAGAGATTGAAGGAGGAGGGCCATAAAAACCAAAATAATATAGGGACCCTATATTGTTTTGGTCATTGTGGCCCTCCACGACTCTCTAAATTTATTCCTTATCTATGGTTTTTGGATCCCACGGTGTCCACTTAGAACTGGAGGAGTAGTGGTTGTGTTGCATCATCTAGGTATATCATTCAATTATGTTGTGTCTCCAAACAATTGTAACCATGATATCTAGGGTATGTGAAGGATCATAATATGCCAAACTAGGCCCTTAAGTGGCAATGAAAATTCAAAAAATCAGATTTAGGCAATTTGACATAAAAATTTGAACAAGTTATAAATATTATATCAAAAATATATAAGAAGAGAATTTGTAGAAAATTGAATACAAATTCTAAGATACAAGGCCTTTTTTGAAAAATAATTATTCTATATGTTGAAAATATTACATTTCAATGTAGTAGTACGAAAATTTCAAGAAAAAAATAAGAAGTAGGCGTATGTCTGACCACCTTAAACACAATCAAATGATAACTTTTTTTTACAAGATTTTAGATATAAGTAGTAGACTCATGTCCAGATGTGACATATATTTTTTTGTAATTTTTTCCAAGAAAATAATTAATTATGATTTTTCTTCTATAGCTTTTCTAGAATACAAAAACTCTTGTGTCTGACCACGTTAACTTAGTCTAAACTTTATCAAATTGAAAACTTTTTTTATTTTTCTTGTAGTAGGAAAATCATAGGATGTGACACATGTTTTGGATTTCAAAAATGTTATACAGCTTGAGAGTTATATCTATTTTTCAATAAGTCTATCAATCAGGACTAGAAAGATAACAAGTAGGTGTATCTGTGACCACATTAAACAAAATCAAATGATAATTATTTTTTATAAGATTCTAGATAAATGTAGTAGACTCATGTCCAGATGTGATGTGTATTTTTTGGTATTTTTTTAACAAGTAAATAATTAATTATGATTGTTCTACTACAAATTTTCCTAAATATAAAAAATCTCATGTCTGACCACCTTAACTTAGTCTAAACTTCATTAAATTGAAAGAATTATTTATTATTATTATATTAGGTGAAGGATAGAGTGTGATGTATATTTCAGATTTCAAAAAAGTTATACTGTTTAAAAGTTATAGTTATTTTTCAAAGAGTCTATCAATCAAGACTTCTTTTTCACATTGTCACTTTTTGGCATACCACGATCCTACACATACCCTCTACATTTATGTTTTTCAATTGTTGTGATATCTACATTTATGTTTTTCATCTTTCATGTTTATTTGCATGTTTTTTATGTGTTTGGCTTCTCTCCCTCACATTGAAAATAAGATTTTCCCACTCTAAATCGAGAATGCACGTACAACACAACCAGAATATGCATGGATAGCAAGTGGAGCTGAGAAAACTACAATATGTAGGGCTACAATCAATCCCTTCATACCAAAAATATTGCCATTACATTAATACATAGGGATCCACAACATAAAGTACATTTCTCAAAGCAAAGTACATGTCCATATTGTAGAAATGGAAAAGAAACAACAAGAAAACAAAGAAAAACAAATAAAAAAGAAAATACTGCAATTAAATATTCACCAAAAATGATACACATAATACCTCTATATGCAGCCCATTAACATTTCAAATGCAAGAATGAAAGAAAACATGGAACTAAGCTCAGACACATGTAAATACCTGCAAGAGGAGTAGTCGTATGCAGTTCATAGGCCCACAGAGGGACATTTATCATAGTCATAGAAACATGATTATTTTTAAATGGAATACACCAAGGAGTACCATCAGAAATATTGACCATTTACAATCATGAACAGTGAACAATCAAATAGCTCATTTTTTATCAGTATGTGTAGTCTTTGTGTATATGAAAAATGAATGAAATATCAAGCTGAAATAAAACAATGAACACAAATTCAAATTCAAGGTCTAATTTATCAAGAGAAACAAACATTAGGACAAAATAAAAATCATTAAGACTATAGAAAAATCATTAGGACTATAGAAAAATCATTAAGACTAGAAAATCAAGTTCTAGAAATGGATGGTTCTAATGCTTTGCCATTACAAAAATTGAGCATTCATCATTTGGTATATGAATAGGTGAAAACATGTAGATTTGACCAAAAACCATTGGGAACGATCTAGCGAGAAATGGACTTGTGATGATTGATTTTCACAATTGTACATATGTTGCTAGGTCCACTCCCAATACTGCTTAGGCAAATTTGCATATTTATCACCTATGCATATGAAGTGGCTCTAATGGCAAGAAATAAGAAAAATTATTATGACTATAGAAAAATCATTAAGACTAGAAAATCAAGTTCTATAAATGGACGGTTCTGATGCTTTGCAATTACAATAATTGAGAATTCATCATTTGGTACTTCTTGGTGTATTCCATTTAAGTATGTTAGGCACAAAGTATTCCATTTAGATATGGTGTATTCCATTGAGCATTTATCTTATTAATTAGCATTCATTAACATGCATTCATTAGCATTCATAAGACTTATTAATTAGCATTCATTAACACATCATAACATTCATTAACACTTAAGATTAAAACATCAAAACATAAACATCAGTCTGACACACTTCCATCGATCAAGCGACACAAACCGATGTTGTAGTTTTGGTGTCGTTATCACCGATGGCTGGGATAACTATATATATATACCTAAGCAATAACTAGACCATAGATCAGTAAGAAAAATAAAATCTCTTGAAGCGAGGAACTAAATGTTGCAAGCTCTACATTATTTATGGCGGTGATTTTTTATTATTTGACGTGCATACCAAAAACATGGCACATAAATTCTTTGATTTGTTTTTTGAAATTTGTTCGCACAACCAAGATCACCCCCGTCATCTAAAATTTAATCACACTTCCCAATAAATGAAGTAGATGAGAGCTGAGAAATTAGCTTCCCAAGAAAAATCTCATAAATGAACTATGTACCCCAATTGCTATGACCTATGTGCGTACCCAAATGATATATTTGAAACAACAAGGGTAAGGCTTAAAGAAGTTAGTTTTGCATCATAGTCTGTAGTTGTTGTAGCAGTAGAGCATCAGGTGCCACCTTCAACAAAATATGATCACTAGACAAGTCTATATGTTTTATGAATTTTGGTGATCCTTACTATCCAAATTATACCATTACTTTTATCGGGGATATATATATATATATATATATATATATATATATATATATATATATATATATATATATATATATATATATATATATATATATATATATATATATATATATATATATATATATATATATATATATATATATATATATATATATATATATATATATATATATATATATTTCATACGTGGAGTGAGACCTTAAATTATTGAGCTTCTCTTTGTTTTGATAATAGTTTAACATTCTCTACTTAATAGGGCCAACCACCTGAAGGTAGAAGCTCATCTGGCCCCTCCTAGGATCCTCTTATGACCCTTTACAACACTTTAAGACCTCTAAGATGTATTCTTAGGGATCGTAAAGGGTCATAAGGGGTCATGGGACACAACAGCTGAGAAACATAAATGTAGGCATATGGTCACAATTGTTTAGAGACAACATAATTGAATGCTATACCCAAACGATGGAACACAACCACTATTCCTCTGGTTCTAAGTTGACACTGCGGCATCCAAAAACCTGAGAGAAGGAATAAATTTAGAGAGAGGAGGAGGGCCATCACGACCAAAATAATATAGGGACCCTATATTATTTTGGTCATTACGACCCTCCTCTGCTCTCTAAATTTATTCCTTATCTCTATTTTTTTGGATCCTGCAGTGTCAACTTAGAACCGGAGGAGGAGTGTGTTGCATCATCTGGGTATAGCATTCAATTATGTTGTGTCTCCAAACAATTGTGACCATGATGCCTACATTTATGTTTTTCAACTGTTGTGATACCTACATTTATGTTTTTTAGTTTTCATGTTTATGTGCATGTTCTTTATGTGTTTGGATTCTCTCCCTCATAAGGGATACACCGATAGGTAATTGATTTGAAAGAATAATGATTTGAAAGTCTTTTCTCAAGATAGGAATAATCATCCCACCAACCTTAGCAACATTTTTGATGGATGTCACTAGTTTGAATCTACAGTGGATATGATATCTGTAGTTGGAAACCATAACCTACATTTACTATAAGTTGGCATCTCAATCCAACAGCCAATAAGAACAAATGATACTTTCTAAAGAAGAAAACCTTTAAAGTTTTAACTTCTATCTATTTTCCAAATAGATCTCTTTCCATAAAACAAATGCTTTGGTTTCAGGTTCACTATCACTCTATTAGCCTCTCCCTTGCGAGCATCCTTGTTTCTCTTCTTTGATTCCTTCTTGCCAAGTTTAATAGCTTTCAATTTCTGAGTTGAATCCTTGAAACCATCTCTTGGAACAACTTCACTAGGAGGCCTAGACCTAGATCTTGACTGTGATAATAGGTGTTGCTTCTTGTTTGGCTGATCAATATCCATGGCATCAGCATTTTCATCCGCTCCACTAGAGCTCTCTCATTTGTGGCCTTTTCCCGACACTGACCTACTTCAAACTCTCTCTATTGCTGCCTAAGGATCCAAGCCTAGGCTAGAAAGATGTCTTCCCATTCTCTTTAAGCCATATTCCTTATTCTTGTCAAACTTTCTTGGTATGGTAGGCCTGCTCTTTGTAGTACTCTTCTTCAATCTGTGTTCGATGATAAGCATCTTCTTTTTCTTCCTAATTGTAGCTAGAGCTTCCTTTTCATTAGGATTCAACTCTACTTCCCCCATCTCATCATCCTTGTCACCCTCAACTACCATCCTAAGCCCTTCTTACCTCTCCAGTTCTTCAAGCCTTTGCAAGATATCTGGATCAATAAAATCTACAACATTGTGTCCATCCATGATCTTAGGAATATCATCTTCTTTCCACTCTTCATTTGCCAAAATATACCGCTTCTTCAAGCTTGTAGATTAAACTCTAGCCCCACCATTTTCATTCTCAATATCCTTCTCTAGCTTCATGGATTCCTTGGTAGCATGTGCTCTGGCATCCAAAATAGCTTGAGGAATATAAGGGGGCCTCTCTTTCCCATCTCCCAACTTGGGCATTACAACATGAATCCTATTGAGACAACTACTGATCTTCTTTGACTTCATCTTAATTTCCACTCTCTACTCCAACAACCTCTCGCATGTCACATTATTCACCACAATCAGCCCTTATTCCTTCAAAGCACTCATAGAGAGTAGTGAGCCATCAGTCCCCCCTCCTAATTCCCAAAGAACCCACCCATATTTTTCCCAGCCTCAGATCTCATCTTTGCAACCAATTTTGCATCCTCCTTCGGTAGTGTCTCTAGTAGTTGCAAGTCAATCTTATTAAAAACTACATTAAGAGGCTTATTGGAAAATAGAGGTTTTATGCTATGAAAAAGAGCTGCCTTTTGTGCAATACTATAACCACTAGACCCCAAAACATCAAGGAAAAATAAAATAGTCGCATTCAAATGAGCCAAGGTAGTAATATTGAGCATCTCGATGGTGTTCCTATCCTCCAAGGGGTGGTCCAAAATACGAGGGGTATCAATAACCTGATACCTCAAGTACTTATAATTAGTATGCTTGACAAAAAGAGACTTAGTAGTAAAATCATAAGGTTGGACATCCACATCTGCCCTAGTAATCTTATTAATAAAAGAACTCTTGCCAACATTAGGGTACCCACATATCAAAATAGTCCTAGTATTGGGGTCAATAGATGACAACCTTTCCATATGCTGCCTCACCTATTCAAGGTAAGCCAAACTTGGTCCAATTATCTTAACAATGGTACACATCCGTCCAAGTGCAGGAACCTTCTAATATTTGTAGTGGTAAAGAGAATCCCCATATTTTATCAGCCTAACATAGTCTTTGGCCACTTTGGCAATGAGATTGCAAGCAATATTGATCTATCCAAGGGCCAACTTGTTCCTAAAATTATACTGCACCATTTTTTCTCTCTTTCTCTTTGCATGCACTGATTCTTCCCCAAATTTGATCACTCAGTCAGAAAAGAGAATGAGCAAGGACCTGTTGGCAACAAGCAATAGTCATGATGTTTGTGGTAACTTAAATACTCTCCAACTTAGTATAAAATTTTGTCACAAATCATGCATAGATGAAGAGTAATTTTTGTTGATTTTGAGTGCCTTTAATTGAATATATGATAAAGGATGACTAAGCACATGAGCTAATTTGCAGTCCAAACTTAATAAGAAACCTATCCACAAATTCCTTGCCTAAGAAAATTGGCACATAACTTTTTTTGAAAACCACAAATTATCTGCATTAAAAGAAACTATACTGCAAGCTTCTATGATGTATATCTATACTGCAAGCTTCTATGATGAAAATAAAATTTAAAATTCATTACTTGCAACTACAACATTAGAGAAAAGTTAAATTTTATTTATGTCTTGATGGATATCTATACCATGTCATAAATCTTCCATTTTGACATAGGATAAGAGCATAGTGATATCAGATAAAGTAGGTTTAAGAATTGTTGGGACTGGTCCTTTGGCGTGTATTAAATAGAATACAATTTTCAGCATATTATTATCATTCTATTTCTTTTTTGTAAACATGCCATTGGTTCAGTTTTGTATATTTTTTTGTGTTAAATGCATTTAAAATTATCTTCATTGTCTTCTGATTGTCTAAATGCTTCTTTATTTGTTAGCCAATTAATACATGCTAGTATATAAAGAAGACAATCAGAAGACAATGAAGATTCGTCTGACCAATAGTCTACAGAATTAGACCTTTATTTGGCTAGGTCAAATCTTCCTTCGTGCTAGCAGTCTACAGAAATAGACCTTTATTTTAAATGCATTGAACACAAAAAAAAATTACAAAACTGAACTAATGGCATTTTTACAACAATTATCATAACTCGCAAGAAAAATTCCAGTGCCCTCTTCCCTCTTCATGCATGATGCCCTCTTTGCAGCTCACAAAAATTACAAATCAGCATCTCACTGATTTTGAGTGCCTTTAATTGAATATTGTTGGAGATTTGCCAGCAGGCCAATACTGACTATATGTTTGTCATTGATGACAACATATGGAAAGTAGCATGCATGGAAGTATTAAGTAGAAAGATTTATGTATATGAAGCATGGACATGATATCAGCATGATATCATTAGCACAGAGGTTAACTATTAGTATAGATAGTTATATAGTAGCTGGTGTCAACAGTGTTCCTAATAGAGTAACAAACAGTGTTCTATGTATGGTTGTCCATACAATTATCATGGAGCCTTGTGCACTTGGATATATTTTGAAGACATGTTAGTGATGTTTTATTTATGGACGCATATTTTTTTGATGAGTAGAAGTGAAGTTATGTAGTCGTTATTCACCAGCAGCAGTTTCTTGTGTTTCTTCAGAAGAGCTGACACAAATTTTATTGGTTCTTGAGTTGGCCTATCTTGAGGGTATGCACCCTTGGATTTAAGCTTGGATAAGTGTTATTGATGTTCGGTTAAGAGTGCATGAGTTAATTTAGCTTAAAGAGAAAGTTCCAGTTGTTTTGTTAGAGCTGACAATGTGTAGCACGCGTCTACAATTATCTTATTGAACATGTCCTAGAATGTGTTGTGTGCATAGTAGAGCTCACAAAATATTTATTGGAGTTTGTTATGGTTTCTCTAATATGATTTCAAGGTGGTTCTAATAAGCCAACTTGATTATATCATTTGGAGGAAAGATATTTATAGGCAATCATTTGTGATTGCTGGAGTGTGGTTCATAGTTGATTAAGTAGAGTAGAGCAGAGTGTGTGAAGTGTTGAACCATCAGAAGAAGGTCTATGTGACTAAGTAAAGTACTTGTGCTATTCATTAGAACTAATCCAGATAGCAAGTCAAAGCGCAGTTCACCAAGATCCAAATATAGTGTGTATCTGTTATTCAGAAGGTTACCAAACTTAATAAAAGACTCTCAAATTGTATGTCCTCTCCCCTAATAGGGACAATTGTAAAAGACTCCTAACAAGGTCCGACCCTTGACCAGGTCTACTGTACTTAATATATTGTAAAGCTACTCCTAACAAGGTAAAGGATCTTCTAACAAGGATCATTATACACTAGTACAAAATATTAGTGGGTATCAAGTCCCACCGGGGTTTTTACCTATTTGGGTTTCCCCATAACCAAAATTTTGGTGTTGTGTTCATGTGTTCTTTCATTGTGTTTATGCTTTATGTTTAAGTTTACTTAATTGGATAAAGAATTGAATCTTGTAGATAACTGATTCACCCTCCCCCCCCCCCTCTCAGTTATCTCTTGGGACTATTCCTAACAATTGATATCAGAGCCAAGTGCCTCAATGAGAAAGTTTAATAGCTTGAGGTTGATCAGATGGCATACTTCAGGAAAGAAAGTCCTAAGTTCGATGGAGAGAATTATCTTGATTGGAAGAACAAGATGGTGACTCATTTGCAGTGCATTGCTTTTAAAGTTTTTAATGTAACCATCAAAGTAGCCAAGATTCTTACTTTAGAAGACCTTGCAAAATATGATGCTACTGACACACAAAAGGAATTGTTTCATCAAAATGCTATTGCTAAAGAAGCCCTTATCAGTGCCCTATTTGATGGTGAATTTTTAGAAGTAAAAAAGATAGATACAACCCATAAAATATGGAAGCACCTAGAAGACATATTTGAAGGAGACAAACAAGCAAAAGATGTGTGTAGAAAGACATTGAAGAAAAGGTACAATGCATTAGAGATGCTATATAAAGAAAACATCAGAGCTTATAATCAAAGGATCAATGAAGCAGTTGTTGGAATCAGGAACAATGGTGGAGAGATTTCAAAGGAGGACATTATGGACAAATTAATGACTACTCTTACTCCTGAATATGAAAGAAAGATCAACATCCTTGATGAGACCATGCAGCTTACATCTAATTTCAAGAGAGAGACCTTGATCAACAAAATCTCAGCCTTTGAGATTTCAAGATTGAAGACAGAACCAAAGAGTGAGATAGCTTTCAAAGCAACAATTCATGGTAAGAAATCTACAAACACTTCTGGTAATTTTGATGATGATGATGAAGAGAAAACATTAGATGATTTTATTGCTATGATTTCTAAAAGAGAAAAGAAGGGAAAAGGAAAATATGAAGGTCAATTACCATTTAAGTGCTTTTCATGTAATAAGATCGGTCACTTTGCATCTAAGTGTCCCATTAGAGCTATAAAGTTCAGGAAGGATTACAAGCCTAAGTATTCTAAGGAATGCTACTATGCTGGAGATGGAGTTTCAGATGAAGAATATGGTGAAGAAGAAAGTGGATTCATTGATATTATAGACAAGATGAATAACAAGACAGTTAATGAAGATAAGAAAGAGAATCAAGAGCTTGCATTGATTTCACAAGCTGACATAAGGACAGACTAGACTATAGACAGTGGTTGTTCACATCACATGATAGGTGATAAAGGCAGGTTTGTTCATTTGGACAAATACAATGGAGGTATGGTCAGATTTGGAGACAACACTCCTAAACCTATAGTTGGTAGAGGAGCCATCACTTTGGATGGAAAGAATAGTACTGATGATGTTCTTTATGTTGATGGTTTGAAACATAACCTTCTCAGTGTTGGAGAGTTACTTGGAAAAGGATATCAATTGGAGTTCAAAGATGAAAAATGCATCATTAACAACAAGGATGATGTTATGATTGCATCAGGCTCAAAGACAAGAGGTAATGTTTTTCAACTCAACTCAGAAGCAAGTTGTTTTGTTGCTAAAGTTGATGATAGTTGGTTATGGCATAAAATACTATGTCATATCAATTTTGATAACATAGTAAAGATAAGCAATGTTAAGGAAGTAAGAGATCTACCTAGCATAGCAAAGCCAGTTGATACTATATGCAGGGAATGTGTGATGGGAAAGCATGTGAGAAATTCTTTTAGGAGCAAGCAGAATTCAGTAGAGATCAAGTTGGATCTGATTCATACAAAACTATGTGGTCTAACACAAACAAGATCATACTATGGTGAAAGGTATTTCATTTTTTTTGTTGATGATTATACTAGAATGATGTGGGTTGCATTCTTAAAAGATAAGTCAGAAGATTTTGAGAAGTTCAAAATATTCAAAGCTAAGGTTGAGAATGAATATGGACTAAAGATAAAATGCTTGAGATCGGATAGAGGAGGAGAATTCACCTCTAATAGATTCTATGAGTACTATGAAGAGCATGGCATAAAGAGACAGTTAAGTGCACTTAGAACACCTCAGTAGAATGGAATTGTAGAGAGATGGAATAGGATCATCCTTGATACAGCACGTACCATTATGATAGAAGGAAAAGTTGCACACACCTATTGGAGAGATGCGGTCAATACAACAGTCTATACTATCAATAGAATTCAATTAAGACCACGCACTGACAAAACACCATATGGGCTATGGTTTGGTAATGTTCCCATAGTAAAATACTTTAGAATCTTTGGAAGAAAGTGCTACATCAAGAGGGATGAAGTAGTAGGCAAGTTTGATGCAAGAAGTGATGAAGGTTATTTTCTTGGTTACTCTACTAAAAGTAAAGGTTATAGATGTTTCAATTTAAGATTAAAAAAGATCATTGAAAGTGCTCATGTAAAGATTGATGAAAATTTTATGATTCAAGAAAGATATCATGATTACTCACCCATGATTGAAGAAGAACCTAGACCCTCCACTAGTGAGACAGTTATTAAAGAAATACTTGATAGTATTGATGTATTATTTAATGACCTTGAGACAAGTGAAGAAAATACTCCTAAGGCTGATGATTCAGCATCACCTAAACTTCCAAAGTTTACTTCAAGAAATCATTCCAAGGCAGACATCATTGGAGATTAGAGCGGAAAAGTCTTAACAAGATCACAAGAAAAGAACTCAGAAGAGGTATGTTTACTATCTCAAATTGAACCTTTAAGTGTTGAAGATGCTTGTAATGATTCAGATTGGCATGATGTTATGAAAGAAGAACTTGATCAGATTATTAAGAATGACACTTGGGAACTAGTCCCAAGACCTAGTGATAAGAATGTGATTGGGACAAAGTAGATATTCAAAAATAAGATGAATGAAGATGGTACGGTAGTAAGAAATAAAGCAAGATTAGTATGTAAGGGATATACATAAAGAGAAGGCATTGATTATTCAGACACATTTGCACCTATGAGCAGATTAGAATCTATTAAGTTATTTCTAGCCTATGCTACAGTCAAAAACTTCAAATTTTATTAGATGGATGTCAAGTCAACATTCCTGAATGGAGACTTGAAAGAAGAAGTATACATTGAGTAGCTAGAATGATTCACCTTATCAAACAGACCTGATATGGTATGCAGATTGAAGAAGGCCCTCTATGGACTTAAGTAAGCCCCTAGAGCATGGTATGAGAGACTAGATGGATACTTAACAAAGATTGGATTCAAGAAAGGAGCAGCAGATTGTAATCTATTCATTAGAGAGACATCTAAAGGTTTACTACTTGTAGCTATATTTGTTGATGACATTGTCTTTGGAGGTAATGAAAAACTCAATGCTAAATTTGCCAAAGAAATGTAGAATGAGTTTGAGATGAGTATGATTGGTCCTATCAAATGCTTTTTGGGACTAAATGTGCAACAGACAGAAAAAAGAATTTTCATTAATCAATCAAAGTATGTAAAAGAGATACTGAAGAAATTCAAGATGGATGGTTGCAAGCTAGTAGGAACCCCTATGATCACTGGATGCAAGCTTACAAAAGAAGATGACTCACCAATAGTAGATATAACATTGTATAAGTCTATGATTGGTAAACTCATATACCTTACTCATACTAGACCTGATATTTCCAATGTAGTTGGAATAGTTGGAATATTTACAGCCGAACCTAAACAAAGTCACCTAATGGCAATAAAAATAATATTTAGATACTTGTAGGACACTGTAGATTATGGTCTATGGTATCCTAATTTAGAAAATGTTGAATTTCATGTGTACACTGATGCAGATTGGGCAGGATGTGTTGATGACACAAAGAGTACTTCAGGTGGAGCAGTGTTTCTTGGTGATAGACTTGTCACTTGGACAAGAAAGAAACAAAATTGTATTTCTCAGTTAACAAAGAAGCAAAGTATGTTGTAGCAGCCTTGAATTGTTCTACAATTGCTTAGATCAAGAAAATGATAAAGGATTTTGGAATTCAGATTGATTATCCTATTGTTATTCACTGTGATAACACTAGCACTATTAGTATGTCAAAGAACCCTATGATGCATGCAAAGAAAAAGCACATTGAGATCAAGTATCACTTCCTAAGAGAGAAATGGTAGAAAAAGAAGTCAAGTTGGACTATGTAAGTACTAAAGATTAGTTGGCAGATATATTCACAAAGCCCTTGCTTAAGAATACTTTTGAGTATCTCAGGGAGAAGTTGGGAGTCATTCCCTTCCCTGATTCTGCTTAGAAGAAAGAAGGAAAAGACTTGGTCCTTAGGGACTGATGGAAGGTTGAATACTCTACCTTAGGAGTAGTACCAATGCTTAAAATGAATGGTGCCCTTTTCCATTGATGTCAAAGGGGGATTATATATAGAGTCATTAAAAATAGAAGCAAAAAGAGGAGTAATATACTAAGGGGGAGCAACATTTAGTTATGACAACAGTACAGCTGAGGAAATGGAGAATATTAAAAATATTGCAGTAGATGGAGGATTCATCTTTGGGGGAGTTTTGAAGAGGAAATGGAGAATGTTATAAAAGTAATGTTCATTTGGGTTGGTGGTGGTTTTTCATTCCACATGTTGCCATCAATGCCAAAAGGGGAGATTATTGGAGATTTGCCAGCAGGCCAGTACTGATTGTATGTTTTTCATTGATGACAACATATGGAAAGTAGCATGTGTGGAAGTCTTATGCAAAAATATTTCTATATATGAAGCATGGACATGATATCAACATGATATCATGGTCATAGAGGTTAACTATTAGTATAGATAGTTATATAGCAGTCGGTGTCAGTAGTGTTCCTGATAGAGTAACAGATAGTCTTTTGTGTATGGTTGTCCATACATTTATCATGGAGCCTTGTACACTTGGATATATGTTGAAGACATGTTAGTGATGTTTTAGTTATGGATGCATAGTCTTTTGATGAGTAGAAGTGAAGTTATACAGTCGCTATTCGCCAGCAGCAGTTTCCTATGTTTATTTAGAAGAGCCGATAGAGATTTTATTGGTTCTTGAGTTGCACCTATCTTGAGGGTATGTTCCCTTGGAGTTAAGCTTGGATAAGTTTTATTGATGTTTAGTTAAGAACGAATGAGTTAATTCAGCTTACAGAGACAGTTCCAGTTGTTTTGGTAGAGCCGACAGTGTGTAGCGTGTGTCTACAATTATCTTATTAAACAGGTCCCAGAATGTGTTGCGTGCATAGTAGAGCTGACAAAATGTTTATTGGAGTTTTTTATGATTTCTCTAATATGATTTCAAGGTGGTTCTAACATGCCGACTTAATTAAATCATTTGGAGGAAATATATTTATAGGCAGTCATTTGTGATTGTTGGAGTGCGGTTCATAGTTGATTAAGCAAAGCAGAGAGAGTGTGTGAAGTGTTGAACCATCAGAAGAAGGTCTATGTGACTAAGTAAAGTACTTGTGCTATTCATTGGAACTGATCCAGACACTAGGCCAAAGAGCAGTTCACCAAGATCTAGATATAGTGTGTATCTATTATTCAGAAGGTTACCAAACTTAATAAAAGACTCTCGGATAGTGCATCCTCTCCCCTAACAGGGACAATTGTAAAAGACTCCTAACAGGATCTGAACCTTGACCAATTCTATTGTACTTAATATATTGTAAATCTACTCCTAACAGGGTAAAGGATCTTCTAACAAGGATCATTATACACTAGTACAGAATATTAGTGGGTATCAAGTCCCACCAGGGTTTTTACCTATTTGGGTTTCCCCATAACCAAAATATTGGTGTTTTGTTCATGTGTTCTTTCATTGTGTTTATGCTTTATGTTTAAGTATACTTAATTGGATAAAGAATTGAATCTTGTAGATAACTGATTCACCCCCCCCCCCCCCCTCTCAGTTATCTCTTGGGACTATTCCTAACAAATATATGATAAAGGATGACCAAGAACATGAGCTAATTTGCAGTCCAAACTTAATAAGAAACCTATCCACAAATGTCTTGCCTAAGAAAATTGGAACATAACTTTTTTTGAAAACCACAAATTGTCTACATTAAAAGAAACTATACTGCAAGCTTCTATGAATAAGAAAATAAAATTTAAAATTCATTACTTGTAACTACAACATTAGAGAATAATTGAATTTTATTTATGCCTTGATGGATATCTATACCATGTCATAAATCTCCCATTTTGACATAGGATAAGAGCATAGTGATAGAAGATAGATCCATTTTGTGCATAACCTGAAGTCATTGTATTCCAAGAGAGTGCATCTTTTGAGAATTTTTTTTGAACGTTTGAAGGGACCAGTAGTTCTACAATTAAATCATCATAACTTTCCCATTACTTAACCATCACACATGGCATAGACTATCTTCAAACTCACAATATGTTGCATGTGTAGTACAAAACTATTAGTAATTGGCAGATTAAATGTAGATAATTACTAATAGATTAAGCAAATTATTGCTATGCTTAATGTTCCATTTAAATGCTAGTATATAAAGGAGACAATTAGAAGACAATGAAGATTTGTCTGACCAATAGTCTATAGAATTAGACCCTTATTTTAAATGCATTTAACATAAAAAAAAAATTACAAAATTGAACCAATGGCATGTTTATAGCAAAGAAATAGAATGATAATAATATGCTGAAAATTCTATTCTGTTTAATACACGCCAAAGGACCAGTCCCAACAATTCTTAAACATACTTTATCTGATATGATGAATTCTTAATAAAGGTCTAATTTTTTAGACTACTAGCATGAAGGAAGATTTGACCTAGCCAAATCTTCCTTGTACCACACAAAAAATTATGTGATAACTATGTTTGCTCCAACCTTAATTGTTTAAGAATTCATCATATTAGATAAAGTATGTTTAAGAATTGTTGGGAGTTCTATTAGACCTTTGTTGTAAACATGTCATTGGTTCAGTTTTGTAAAAAAAAATTGTGTTAAATGCATTTAAATGGAACATTAAGCATAGTAATAATATGCATAATCTATTAGTAATTGGCATATTAAATGCAGATAACACCTTTATCAGTTTCGCATGTATAATGCATAGGTGTTATCTGCATTTAATATGCCAATTACTAATAAAAAAATGAATAAAACACTCACAACCTCCATGAAATGGATTCCCTCTTCGCAGCTTGCAAGCAAAATTTCAGTGCCCTCTTCCCTCTTCACCCACGGTGCCCTCTTCGCAGCTCACGAAAATTATAAATGAGTGTTTCTTTTTCTTTTTCTTTTGTAAAAAAATTTACAAAATTGAACCAATGGCATGTATTTTCCAGACAAATCTTCATTGTTCCCCACAAAAAAATAAGTAATAACTACTCCACCCTTCATTTGTTTAACAATGCACCATATTGTGTAAAGTAGGTTCTATCACACATGGCATAGACTAATTAATGTTACTAATGAATTGATGGTTTAATCTGAAGTAACTAAGAATGTCATACATATTAGATTAAGATAACTATTGTCTTATAACCTAATTTAGAATAGTAATAAATTAAATTATACGTTAATTCTTTATTTCATCACTATTAAGGGTGGAGTAGTTATTACTTAGTTTTTTGTGGGGGACAATGAAGATTCTAATAGTAAAACATTATAAGGTTATTGTCCTTCTCTGTAATTCATTGTTAAACTAATAAGGTTATTGCATTACTTTAGGTTTGAAGTAATGCATATTAATAGAAATATAAAGTATATATAGAATTGTTGGGACTAACAGTCATGTCAGGACTGGTCCTACTTAGTTAATCTATTGAATTCCTTTTTTTGTGTGGTACAAGGACCTTTCTAGTGATAGAACCTACTTTATCTAATATGGTGCATTAACTATATCTACAAATTAAACTCTATTCTATTTAATACACGCCAAAGGACCAGTCCCAACAATTCTTAAACATACTTTATCCGATATGATGAATTCTTAAACAATTAAGGTTGGAGTAGACATAGTTAATAAAGTATTAAACTAGATTAAACATACTTTATCTGAAGTAACTAAACCTACTTCATATGCTTTAAGAGTAGACTATTGAACTAGATAATTGGGTATTAATTGTAAATTCTATTCTTTATTTGAACATATTTTATCTTAAAACTGAACCTACTTTGTTTGTCAGCCAATATGCTGTAATTCTAATCTATAAGAATTGTTTAAATAGATTAAGAATTTTTAGAATATTATTATAAGATACTAAAGAAGACTTGTTGTTTGTCAGACAAATCATCATTGTCCCCCATAATGAAGACAATGAAGATTGACCTATGGGTGACCCCACAATAGTGGGTTACACTTTTTTAGACATGTTGATTTTTGTTGAAATAACAAATTTTTAATAAAATATGATTATTTGAGCCTTGAAAGGTTCCATTTGAAGGAATTAATTATAAATGGTTAGCTCAAAGCCTCTTAGATAAAAAAAAAATTGATATAACATCTATAATCCTCATGCATACCTACAATGGAGTCTCCTTCACACCTATTAAAATGATGACAAAAAATCACTTTGACTTTATCTTTTGATAGATCAAATGAATCCATTTGAAAAAATTATCTATGTAGTAAAGTACTACTGATAAAACTCTTTCCAATGATTATAATTTTAATACATATTAAGTTTATTATGACTTTATATTTTTAGTTTTATTAAACATAGATATTTCACCATATGTCTACCTCTATGTTTGATGCTTATGGAAAAATAGTAAATGAGAGAAAAACATTTCTAAAAAATATCTATTCCCTAGGTATTGAAGTTATCTTTCTATCCAAAAAAATAAAAAAGAAATTGGACAAATACGTAACAAGTTATAAGCTATGTAGTCCAGGTATGTCAAAATTACGGTTTAGTCAACTTCAAACATTAATAAAATATGAAATAATCATGATAATGTCATAAAACCAATTCCATGCCCTCCATATGGATGTTAAAAAACTAAATTCGAAAGAATCACATTAATATCTATTTTAGAAAAAAAGTTATGATCTATGAAAACAATGTAACTTTTTGAAAATGACATTTTTAGACACCTACCAGTTTTCGTGGGAGAAAGAAAAAACCAATCAAATAAATTCAAAAATAAAAATAAAAAATATATTTATAGTCTAGAGAGAAAATCCTAAAAGACTCTAATTTACTTCATCTTCCGATTCCAAACAGTTTAAGGAGAATATGCATTCGAATCTGAATTTTTTTTCCAAAATGTAGAGTTCAGTATCCATTCAGGCAAAAAAGTGTAACCCACTATTGTGGGTTCACCCCTATTACTATGCTTAATGCTTAAGAATTGATGATTTTATAAGATTAAATGCATGATAATATTCTATAGACTGCTAGCACGGAGGAAGATTTGACCTAGCAATCTACAAAATTAGACAAAGCTACAAATAGAGGTCTAATTCTGTAGACTACTAGGTCAAATCTTCCTTCGCGCTAGCAATCTACAGAATTAGACCTTTATTTTAAATGCATTTAACACAAAAATAATTTACAAAACTAAACCAATGGCATGTTTACAACACAGAAATAGAATGATAATAATATGTTGAAAATTCTATTATGTGTAATACATGCCAAAGGATCAGTCCCAACAATTCTTAAACATACTTTATCTGATATGATGAATTCTTAAACAATTAAGGTTGGAGTAGACATAGTTATCACACAATTTTTTGTGTGGTACAACGAAGATTTGGATGATTAAGAGTGAGGCCTTCTTTAGAATCTCATGAGTTTTGTACTACACATGCAACGTATTGTGAGTTTGAAGAGAGTCTGTGCCATGTGTGATAGAACCTACTTTATCTAATATGGTGCATTGTTAAAAAAAGAAATAGAATGATAATAATATGCTGAAAATTATATTTTGTTTAATACACACCAAAGGACCAGTCCCAACAATTCTTAAATATAATTTATCTGATATGATGAATTCTTAAACAATTAAGGTTGGAGTAGACATAGCTAATAAAGTATTAAACTAGATTACACATACTTTATCTGAAGTAATTGAATCTACTTTATATGCTTTAAGAGTAGACTATTGAATTAGACAATTGGGTATTAAAATTGTAAATTCTATTCTTTATCTGAACATACTTTATCTTAAAACTGAACCTACTTTGGTTGTTAGCCAATATGCTGTAATTCTAATCTATAAGAATTGTTTAAATAGATTAAGAATTTTTAGCATATTATTATAAGGTACTAAATAAGACTTGTTGTTTGTCAGACAAATCTTCATCGTCCCCCACATGCAACATATTGCATGTGTAGACAAAACTCACAATACATTTCATATTCTCTCCAACTTTCCCCATGTTACACGATCATTCTTTTATCTTGTTCAAAGGAAAAAAGTTATCACTTGGATGGTTACGAAATTTTGAAGACCAAATTGTTGAGTTTTTTCTAACCGGTATGATTTAAACAAAAATACAAAATCCACAGAATATGACTTATATAAACAAATTAGAACATATCTTACATAAGTTTATAATCAATAAGTGATTAACACTACTCACAATATTAACCATCTTCAACCTTTCAAAAAGACTCTTAACAAGTTTCTATTTGAAAGTTCTCTTTTATTCTTCCTATTGCTACATTATTTACTTCCTATTGTCATGATGTCTGAAATAGAAAATTTCATTTACGAACTTTTCAATACAAATTATGACTATTCTAAAACTCATGTCTAACCTTTCTATCACCATATACTGTTAATGTGTTCTTGTCACAGATTGTATTGAAATTGGGATTATTTACTGTCACTGTTGTTGTGTTATATTCCTGTCACAAACTGGACATAAGTCAAGTTTTTTATTGCCTCCTTTATTCTATTATATTTTCATGAACTAATATTATAAGTCAAGTTCTTTATTGTCTCCTTTATTCTATTATATTTTACCAAACTTCATCATCATTACATACTCATTGTCAAGAATGTAGAAAATGTCTTATCTACAAATACCTTTAACATGACTCTAATACACATACCTTTTGACATCAATGACAAAAATGCCAAAATCAATAGAACTAGGTGCGAGAAACTTTCCTTGCAACAAGTCAAAAATCAGACAAAAAAAATAAAATAAAATAATGTATAATTTTGGAGGATACAACATTGTCTAATACCCCTAAACCTCATACATCACATATCCAATCATCAATACTGTTGAATGTATTCTTTTCCAAATTGAAAAGAGACAAGTGGGAGCTTATGATTTAGTAGATTTTTATGCACTATAAAATATTTTTTTTTCTTCATTGTCAGACAAATCTTCACTATCCCCCTCACAAGTTTTATACTACACATGAAATGTATTGTGAGTTTGAAGAGAGTCTGTGCCATGTGTGATAGAACCTACTTTATCTAATATGGTGCATTGTTAAACAAATTAAGGGTGGAGTAGTTATTACTTAGTTTTTTGTGGGGGACAATGAAGATTTGTCTGACAAATAGCAGGTCTTCTTTAGTATCTCATGATTGTTTACCACATATGCATGAAACAAATATGTTATTTTTCATCTCCAATTAGTTAATGCTTTATAGCAACTCTGAAAGTATATTTAGGATTTCCCTAGGTGACTTCTTGGAATGAATTGCAGAGAAGGACAATAACCTTATAACTCAAAATTTTAAGAGTGCAAGGCCTTTCGATCATCACTAGATTCATATGAAATTCTAAAATTATCAACTTTATATGGAAAAGGAAGAAACAAAACTGATTATTGCTATAATTGTTTATAATATATATAACTGAATAGAACAGTGACCAAATTTACATCATGTATGCCCATATCAAAACTCACGGGCCCCAAGCAGTACAATGCAATAAAGCCAACTAACAAAAATTCATGGCCAAGTTCGTGCATGCAAGAAAAAGTATTTGAGTCAATTCTTGTAATATTTTTATACATTTAAAAAAATAAAAAATGAATAAAAGACTCACAACCTCTATGAAATGGATGCCCTAGCTTCAAACTAGTGAAATAAAATGCAATAAAACCAAATAACAAAAAAGACATGGCCAAGTTCGAGCACACAAGCAAAGTCCAGTTCAGGCCTACCTTGAATCCGTGTAGATTATTAGGGCCAAGTTCGCACACGCAAGCAAAAGTCCAGTGCCCTCTTCCCTCTTCACGCACGGTGCCCTCTTTGCAGCTCACAAGAAAAATTCTAGTGCCCTCTTCCCTCTTCACGCATGGTGCCCTCTTCCCTCTTCATGCACGATGCCCTCTTCCCTCTTCGCAGCTTACGAAAATTAAAGATGAGCATTTCTTTTTCTTTTTCTTTGTTTATAATCATGCAGGTGTCAAAATTACAATGTCACTATTGCTATTACCACACCATCAGGGGCACTTGCAAAACAAAAAACACATACAAATGGTATTGTCATCAAAATTAGCATTTAAATTCAACCCCAAATGTTGTAGTGCAGCATATCAAGACAAATAATGATCATGTCCTCTACTCTATCCCAACTGATAGGAGTATAAAACTTTCATCCATAAAGTGCCTCAAATGGTGTCATTCCCAAAGAAGCATGGTAAGAGTTATTATAAGAAAACTCCACCAATGGAAGATACTCCTCTCACTTGTACTACTAATCCATGCAATACATATGGAGTAAATCTTCAATGACTTGATTCACTCTCTCAACTTTTCCATCTATCAGTGGATGATAAGTGGTACTGAAATTCAACCTAGTTCCCAAAGATGCATTCAAGGTTGTCCAAAACCTTGATGTCGTCCTAGTATCCCTGGCTGATATGATAGTCTTAGGTACCCCATGCATTCTGAAAATTTCCTAGATAAACTTCTTGGCCAAAGCCAAAGATCCATCTCTCAAGATCCCTAGAATAAAGTGAGCTACCTTGTTTAGTTTATCAACTACAACCAAGATTACATCATATCTGCATTGTGTCATAGGTAAACCCTAGATAAAATCCATATTGATGACTTGACATTTATACTCTGGTATATCATATGGGTACAAAAGTCCTATTTGGTGAACATGTTCAACCTTAACTTACTGACATTCTAAACACTAGGCTACAAAAGCTATCACATCTCACTTTATCCCTGGCCAAAAATACAATGGCCTAAAATCGGAAATCATCTTGTTTACCCCTGGATGTCATGAAAAAGGATTGCATTGCATCTCCTCTAAAACCACCTTCCTCAACCCTGCTCAGTCGAGAATATACATCATGTCTTGGTATCTCATGATACCATTGTCCTCAAAAGTGTATCTGTCAAAATGGTGATATGATAGATCTACAAGTAATGTTGTCTTAACCATCTCATAATGGTCATCTCCTAAAATATTCTCTAACACATATTCTCTCAACCAATTTCTAGAAGTAGATATAGCAAAAATGTGTCTTCTTCTACTTAGAGCATCTGATACTCTATTTTATTTCCCCTTAATATACTCAATGTCAAAGTCACACTCACTCAGAAACTCTAACCAACGTCTCTATCTAGCACTGAGATTAGGTTGTGTGAAGATATACAAGTAAGTTCCATGTGATCCATCTTCAACTCAAATGGCTTAACCAAAAGGGGATGTCTCCACATCACTTAAGAATGAAAATTTCTGCCAATTCCAAATCATGAGGTGCATAGTTAACCTCATAGTGCTTTAGTTTTCATGACTCATAAGCCACTACTTTTCCACCTTACATAAGAACACCACCAAGACCTTCACCTGAAGCATCGGTGATAACTGTAAAGTATCCTTTAGGCTCTGGTATGATCAAGATAGGAGAGAATGTGGGATTTTGTTTCAATAAATGGAATTCTCTCTCACATACATCATTCCACTCGTATCTTTTCCCTTTTCTCTGAAGAGATGTAATAGGTACTACATTTTTGGAGAATCCCTCCACAAATTTCTTGTAATATCCTGCAAGACCCATGAAACTTCTAACTTCACTCACATTCTAAGGAGTTGGCCACTCAAGAATGGCTTTGATCTTTTTTGGATCTACTACAATTCCATCTGCATAGATGATATGCCTCAAATAGTGAATCTCTTTCTTATAGAAAGAACACTTTGATAGTTTCCCATACAATTTCTTGTCTCTCAGACATTGTAAAACTATTCGCAAATGTTCCTCATGTTCCTCCATACTCTTGGAGTAAATCAAAATGTCATCAATGAATATCTCTACAAACTTATCGAGACAATCCTTGAATACACTATTCATTAAGTTTGTAAATGTTGTTGGTGCATTTGTCAATCCAAAAGGTAAGAGTACAAATTCATAATGCCCATACCTTGTCCTGAAATCCATTTTGGATATGTCCTCCTCTTTGATCCAAAGTTTATGATATCTAGATATCAAATCAATCTTGGAGAACACAGTTCCTCCCTTCATTTGATCAAAAAGTTTATCTATCCATAGAATAGGATATTTCTTCATTATGGTGACCTTATTCGGCATTCTGTAACCTATGCACAATCATAAAGTACCATCTTTCTTCTTCACAAAGATCACTGGAGCTCCCCATAGTGAAACACTAGGGCGAATAAACCCTTTATCTAAGATTTCTTACAATTGCACCTTCAACTCATACATTTTAGTGGTGGTCATTCAATATGGATCCTTGGATTAAGGTTCTGTTCCAGGCATCACATCAATTAAGGAATCAAATTCTCTCTTTGGAGGTAACTTGGGTAAATCTTGAGGAAAAACATCTTTGAATTCCTGTAGAATAGGGAAATCTTCTAAACTAGGAGGTGTATCTAGATCTTTGACATTAGCCACATACATCATACACCCCTTTCTCTTTTCCTTTTTCAATTGTATGGAAAAAATCTATCTAAGTTCAAGAGACCTTTTCACACCATAGAGTATTATAGGATTACCTGTATCATCAAGGCATTCTACTGATTTATCTTTGCAGTTCACTATGGCCTTATGTTCTATTAACCAATTGATGCCCAAAATGACATCATAGGAACCTAAAGGTGCAACGTACAAGTTTACTTGTGTTTGAAAATTAGGAAGTTCAATCTCTCTACAAGATAAACATTGCTCAACCTTATGCTCTGCCTTATTTCCACATTCTACCATCTATGGTTCTATCATATATCCTACTCTAACTAGTAATTTAGAAATGACTCTATGATCTATAAACCATTATGTTACTCCAATATCAATCAAAATATAAATATCATGACCAAGAAGCTTACTAACCATCTGAATGGGTGTTCCCTAAAAATCAACTTGTCTATTATCCATAGTTGCATGAATATGGTGTTGAGTCTAAGATCATTTCCCATCTCTATAGGCTGATCATTGAGGAAAAACACTAGCATAGTGGTCACCTCCATCAGAGTCTAGAAACCATCTCATGGTCCCTTCTTACCATCAGGTTTATTCCTCATGTTATCATTCATTTTGTTGCCTCTATTCTGATTACCATTTTTGTTCCTACCAGCATTGCCTCTACCCTTGCCTCTCATATTCTGCACCTATTTTCAACCAGTGTCCTTTGGTTTATTATCTTGAAAATTCCTCTTATATCCTTGAGGTGCACTAGTCCTTTGATTCACTCTGATTGAAGATACCTACTTTAGTTTCTATTCTTGTCTCAAAGCCTTCCTGAAAGAAAACTCAACATCTCATCCTACTGATATTGAGGTACATATTTACTAAGTGGTGGAATCTCTCATGGCATTCGGTGACAATAAAAAATCTTTGAATCAAGTTCTGGAATTCGGCCACTTTCCTATCATAGTATAGGTAAGGTAGCCACCTCTTACAGAAAAGTACTAGGAGTTCCTCCCAAGAGATATCACTGGGTGGCATCCTATTTTCAGCCATCTCATTGTCCCACCAAGTACTAGCCTCACCAACCAATTGAAAAGCACCCCACATAGCTCTAGATTCACCCAAAACATTACTAACATGGAAATACTTTTCTATGGATACTATCCATGCCTTAGAAACATCACATGTGGCCTTACCATCAAATGTAGGAGATATGACCTTCTTGAGGTCCTTACTCAATTTCTTTGCTATTATTTCTCTATTATTAAGTACGTTTACAGGCCCATGATCTACATTTTGTTTCTACTGCTCTTTGTTCCTCCTATCCTCTTCTTCTTTTCTGAGTGCTTCCAAACGCTAGTCCTCATCCAATTTTTTTTTAGCTTCAAGTCTCTGATGCTCTTCCCTCTTTATTCTTTCCTCTTCATTCTATCTACCTCTTGCATCTTGTTCCAGTTGTTCCATACAGTTATTTTGTTGTTGCAAGAGGTTCCTTTGTTCTGTCAAGAGATTTAGGATTTCATCCATCCTTGGATTTTGTTCCTCATTGACCCGTCCATTACTGGATCCACCCCTATTCATGTTTCTAGTTTGCATGGTGTTAAATCACTTCCTACACCAAGCATGAGTACACAACTTAGCAATAGAAGACCAAGGTCCCAGTGTTTAAACATGGCTCTGATACCACACGTAAAGAATGATACTTAAACACACAAGACGCCTAATCTCTATAACAGAAAAAATTGGAAAGTAGATCTCTAAAATAAAGTCTACAAGATATAAAGACTTTACCACAATAAAAATTCCATTTCTATGAAAAATAAATTACAATATTTTGAATAATGTCTAAAATCCTCAATACAATAGATAAAAATTGACCATACTATCGATTAGAACAACATGGTAAATAATACATAAGGGATGCCGACCATACTATTGCACATAAAACATCAAAGTACATAGATACAAATACAATATAGCTCATGACCATAAGGTCTAAATGATACAAGATGTCCAAAATATAAGTCATCAGACTATCACTCGTCCATCAGCATATTCATGTCTCCTATGCCATCGAATAGTCAATCGTCCATCTGCAAATCTCGAGATAGAAATGTGATCCAGGCATTTATTCCACCCAACCATAGAGTGGTTAGCTCCCCCAGGGCTCATCGTGAAATGAAGAGCTCACCGACCCTACTTGAGTGATCTATCAACTTGGCACTGATGGATCAGAAAGGAATCTGGCACAAGCTACGAACTAACTAATTTATCATACACAAAGTAGAACTAACACATATATGGCTAAGAGAAAGTACATAACCAACACAAATTCCATTATGTGTTTACATAGCTTAGGCCTAAGCATAAATAACCATATTTCTACTCGCAGATAAAAGAAATTAATTTTACCCTTCTCTATTTCTCCATATTCAGAACCCTTTCCCATGACATCTTTCCTCAAAAGAAACTAAGTAAAACACTTAAGAAAACATAAATCCAAGTTTATCCCTCTCATAAAGAAAAATTAGCCTAATAAATCTTCTAAGTTTAAAATAATTAGTTTCTACTAACAAGACCATATTACTCCTTATAGAATATAAAAACTCAATCTCTTAGAGAGATGGTAGAGAAAATTCATATTTCATTGTTTTATACAATCTTTCTACTGCTACAAAAAATTTACTCAGTTCATGTCACCTTCTGAAATGATTTAACATAAACTATCTATTTGCTACAAGAACTCTACATAGTTTTATGTTGCAAATTTTAATAAGCACATAGAACATTTAAGCTCGTGCTAAAGGAAGTTTTCATTCATAGCCTATTGTAGCTTATATGAACAAGTAGTAACATCTCTAAAGCTATTATGTTTAAATAAATAAATAAAAATAATTCAAGAACCATTTTTCTATAAGAACATCACCGGTTTTCGGTCTCGATTTTAAAATTAATGAACTATTTAATCTCCCAAAGCATTTATAACTTGAATCAGCATACAACTCAGTTAGGACAACATACCCCAAATAATTTTTAAAGGTTTTCACTCCACTATAACATATTCTAAGTTTGTGTTTTAAAAAAAAAAAAACATCCCAACCGCATAACATTATAAATCATATGTTTTCCAATTCCTTATATACCAAAGTGCGTTTACTGTAATTTGCAATGACACTAATAAGGGCATTTACATATCTCCCAAACGAATTAAAATAAAATAGCAAGAGTGCGAAAACTATGAAAGAAGCCCATTGCATGGACAAGGATACAAAAAAAAAATTAACAAAATCAGTCAATAGTTTTGTGCCTTTGAGCCATGATCAAATCATTTTTGTAAAGGAACTCTTCAACCACAGTCTCATCGAAAACCAATTTTTCAACCAACTAATGTTCCTTAAAACATGATATTAAACACAGAAATAAAATAAAAACCTAGTTTGTTTTTATTGGGAGTGTCTGATGATGCTCCAAACCCAACCTCTGTTGTGCTTCCTATGTTGTGTATGCTTCCTCGGTTGCAGGCGATACTGTTCCCAGAATCAAACATATATTTTTCCTCTATTTTTCACCTGCGTGATGCCTTCTTTCTTCACCTGTGTTGTCTCCTCTATTTTTCCTCTATGTTGTGTCACTATTTCTCCCGTGTGATGTGTTCTCCCTTTTCAGTCTTCCTCCCCCTTTCCCTTTACACTTCGTTCTTTCTTTGAACTTGTGCGCTGCCTTCACAAACTCTAGCACACGTTCCATTTGAACGTGTAACTCTCTGTAGCATTTGATTCTTCTCTTAGACGTGTCTGTCTTGCCGCACATGGAGATCAAAATCCCATGTTTAGGTAGTCAAACATGGTGTCCATACCCAGTCTGTCACCTTAAATCCAATGTATAAGCCGATGACATAGTCTAACATAATTGCCAAGGTTCACTTACCGTTACTTCATCACCCAAAATCCTCCACTCGCGATTTAACCTTACACTTTGTAGCTAAACAAAACCGAGCCCTAAATGCTAAGTTAACATTAGTCAACTAATTTAACCATCTCTTGTCGCATAGTTAGTAGTTTTCCCTTATAGAAATTACATTATTATATCAATTTAATAAAAGACTCGAAATCATAAATATACTCATAGTACATCAATTTCTTACTAACATAACTAAAGAAATTAATAAAATTTTATTTCTTTCTATGTAATTAAAATTGTCTTAAAACATAGTTGATATCTCACGCAAACAATTAGATTTAAATAATACACACGCGTAAAGAATCTCATGAATATCCAAGTTAAAATCTATGTGGTGTGTGCTTGCAACCATTCTTATTCCGGTCTCATCCCTGCCGACAAGATAGATCATTCTACCTCAATCACATTTCCGTCTTCGTCTCTTGTCATGCATGATCAAACTCAAAATATCATCAGTAGGTTAATCTCATAAACCCAAAACTGAATATAAATTGTTTAACTTATTTGACATTTCAATTTCATCATTAATTATAACTCATAAATGTATTTCGTAATGCATGTAAAATTTCACATATAACATCATATTTTCATTTCATATATATAATTTATCATAACGTAATTAGAAAAATATAATAAATCATATGTAAATCAATTATTTAATACAACTTGGGTTGACAAACCTTCGACCAAATCAACATAAGTCTAAAAGAGTCGCACAAATAATCTTAAAATCTAGGAAAACCAAATCCGGTTATGACACAAATTGTCTGCAAT
This sequence comes from Chamaecyparis obtusa, assembly GCA_027943335.1. Lineage (NCBI taxonomy): Eukaryota > Viridiplantae > Streptophyta > Pinopsida > Cupressales > Cupressaceae > Chamaecyparis > Chamaecyparis obtusa. Next base: position 116,926 of record BSBK01008450.1, read on the forward strand.
AAAAAACTAAAAAGACAGAGCAGGAGGATAGGCCCTTTCATTAATCCCCTAAATGAGTCAGGTTCCTAGGAAAAGACCTCTCCACAACAATTGTGCCTTGGTAAATGAAGACTACGTGTACGGGAGTAAAGTTGGGTGTTTGTGTGGCGTACTTCATTCGAGCCCATCTGATCAAGAATGATGACCAAACTTATTACAAAAGTTTGATCAAAGCCAGCCTGTACAATCACACTGAACACATCCCCTCCGAGTGTTATCTCTGGGCACACTTGCTTTCTTGTCATCTGTCAATAAAAAGAAACAGAGTTTTTTAGAACTCTGCACCAGACACCAAATGTTATAGTTTTAAGTTTTTTTTTATTTTGACTAATAATGTAAGTTCTACATAATAAGTTTAATGTTGTATGTATTAAAACTTTTATATAATCAATTTATTATAATTCATCATTATTATAATTCATCATCAGTTAATCTGATTTCTGATCATTTGATCAAAAGTTCTTGGTAATCTTATAAAAAACTTATCTTAACTAATCAAACAATTATAATTCATATTGGATGTACCTAGAAACTTTAATATCATGAAGTCGTTATAATTCATTCATCATTTGTTAATCTGATTTATGATCATTCGCCAAAAGTTCATCTCTTGAATCAATAGATAAATTTGTCATATTTTTTAAAAAAATTATGAAAGCGAGGACAAACCTCAGCAACAATGTTCCTAGAGCTGTTGTAAATAGTGCATGATCTGTTTGCAAAAGACCCTTCAATCTGGTAATCTGGATGCTGCTTCTCTGATACTGAACCCACGTATATCTGTGCCAAAGTCTTTGTAGGAAGAAGAAAACTTCTCCTCACTACAAACAATGGTTTTTGACCATCTGATTTGTCTTTTAAGAAAGCACGCCGTTCATTGTGCATGCTAAGTCTCTGTTGTTACGAAAAAATAAATATTAAATGCATTGTTAGGACCAAGTCATGGACGAGTTTTGATGCTGATAGATATAACAATCATTCAATTTATATAAAGATCTCTTGGAAAGATTCATGGGTATCAATTTTAAAACGTATCAAATTTTTATATTATAAATTAGTTTGTGGATTAAAATTTTGAATTAAGATCTATGATTTATTATTCAGATATCTTTTAAATCAATGTTCTGGATTACATGATTTTGTGATGCATAATCATTTTGGATGTGGATCATGGCTCTAGATTAGATTGTGCTAGAATTCTTTGCATCAACATTTTTTATAGTCCATCATTGAGAAAATGCTTTGCACCCATGATTCCTTGATCCGAAAAAAAGTCAATGGCAAACAATTTATCTTATTCTATGATCTCATCCAGAAAATTTTGTGCATCCATGTTTCAGATTATATGATGCATGAACATTTTAGACGAATCAAAGAATTCTGATCCAAAAAAAAAGTGGATACCAAAAATTTAAATACACTCTATGATCAATCATCAAGAAAAAAATTTGCATCCATGTTTCGGATTAAACGATACATAAACATTTTAGATGATGAATCAAAAAATTTTAATCCAAAAAACATTGATACCAAAAATTTTAATACAATCTAATTCAGAAACAATAGTAATCAATATCAACCATTGCTTATATCCAAAATAAAATAATAAAAATCTAATATAAACTTTTCTATAAAAAAAATATTTAAGAAATCTATACTAATATTAGAACAAGAGTGACATACCTTTCTTGTCATGGTGAGCAGAGAATTTCCTGCAGCATCCATGAGAAGCACGTCGTTCTTATATCCAGAATCATAATTGTCAACTCTGAAGGCAAGGTTCCCATTTGCATCAAACACATTGAAACCATTGCAGTTGAACATAAATGATGTCTTCCATACAGTCAATGCTGTCACAGACTCATTGCAGAATCGCTCTTCAATAACAACATTTTTCATCAACAGCTGTGGCCCTTTTGGATGAATCTTGGCACGCACTTTCCCTTTTCTCTTTCTGGCTAAATATTATTGAAGAAATAGAGTGTTTGACCTATTGGGTTGTTGAAACAAACTTACATATATAACAAACTTATATATATATAAAACATACTGATCAATGTTTCTGGTATTGTGTTTTTAACTTATCAGGAATCTTTCCACTTAAGGTTATAAAATAAACTTTTGTTATTGGCGATCTTTGCAGGAGATACTGTTAATTAAATGGGTTTGAAAGTAAGAATTTACATGCACTGTTATAAAGGCGATCTTTGCAGGAGATACTGTTAATTAAATGGGTTTGAAAGTGAGAATTTGCATGCACTGTTATAAAGGCAACCACGTATTGGGCGGCAAGGATTGTTTAATCCATGGGCGGCCACTATTTGTCGGTCAGTTAATATAAAACTAAGTGTGGTAACAAACACTCTGCCCACAGATTTAAGTTTTCCTAAGAAAGATGAAATTGGTTTATATTTTCATTAATGAGTTAAAAGAAACATTTAAAGTGTAGTGCAAGTTCTTTGGATTGGTTTATATTTTCAATAACAAGTTGGAAAGCAGGAAAAAGCTTTTTCTATTAGTTTATATTTTCATTAAAAAGTTAAAAGAAACATTAAAGTGTAGTATATGAAAGAATTTTCTAGATCGGTTTATATTTTCACTAAAAAATTAAAGGGAAAGAGCTTTCTAGATTGATTTATATTTTCATTAACAAGTTAAAGAAACATTAAAGTGTACTACAGAAAAAATCTCTCTTTATTTTTCCATTTTTTAATACTCATCAGTCAATTGTTTATATTTTTATCTCTTTGTTGTGGTGAATGACTCTTCTTAATAGATATCCAAACACACGTGCTATAGTTATTGCAATAGTAATTCACTTCGTTGGTAATTGACCATAAAAATTAATAATCTATATTTCTCCCATGAAATATGTGCTTTAGCTGCTTCCTTCACATTATTTATGTTATATTTATGATATATTAAAATATATTAATTATTACAATGTTAACAATAAGACAAATTATATATTGGTAGGTAAATGATGCCTAGATATATGCAAACGTTGGAGAATGGAATCCCTAGTTGGCTCCTGACATTGCAGCCCAAAAGTCATTTTGAGATAGCTAATTAAATGTTGGTAGGTCATTTTGCATATGAATTTTTGAGTGAGAATTAGATTTGGACAGAAAATGACAAAATGAACGAATGCCTTTCCATTCAAGTTAGCTTTTATGTGGAAGAGTTTGAATAGTAGTTCTGATTTATGGAAGAAGAAATTTGCAATGTAACAGTTGTGTGTTTGGTTTGTTGTGCAGGTTTGCTCTAGACATTGGAAGCTCCAAATGAGCAATTTGTAGGAGTCCTAAGAAGCTCCATATTTGTTCGGGAGTAGCTTCAGAATGCTACAAACAAATTTGTAATTTGTAATTTGAAGTAATTAGTTTATTTTTAGAGATGTAATTTAGAGCTTGAGTGCATCATAACAAAATGGCATCAGTCCTTTAGGTAGTTCAAAAAGAATTCATGAGAAGTGAATTCAACAAGTGAAACCACAAAACAAAACAACAAAAGTACCAGCAACAAAAACAACTAGAGACCAAAACCAACAAACACAAGAAACTAGATAGATGGGAGATTAATCTCCTTAAGGGCATCCAAGAAAGAATTCTTTATGTACTAACACAAAACCAAGTTTGTAGAAGGACCCTCTTTTACCGGTTGAGCAACAACTAGTAGATTCTCCTCGAGCTTCCTTCTTTTAGGTTCCTGTATTCCAATTCCTCTTGGGGAGTGTTGAAGGAAGAAGTCATTTTTTCCATCATCTTCTTACTAAATTTGACCAAATCCACTAGCTTTTTTTCACCTTAGTTTGGTTGGCCTTAACATTGGCTAGAGCCCGAAGCATCGATCTCCTATTTCTCTTCATTAGAGGGAATCAAAGCCTTTAGATCAAAAAATTGTTCTGCAATGATTTTTCAATTATCTTATTTCTGAGCTATCTCATTATCAACCTCGCAAATACTATCATCCACACTGGTATGGCACCAATGCCCCACTTTGGCCTATGCCTCCATAATATCTTCTAACCTATTAATTTTCTTTCTAGTCATGTCTAGCTGAGAAATTACCCACTTGATTATGGAATTCTAGTAGTTGAAGAGAATGCATAATTTATCAACTTGAACCACAATACATGGATAATCTAGAAGTTCATCAGCATGTATGGGGTTATGGGAGTAGGGAGGAAAACAAAATTGCAAGACCTTTGTGTCTTCTTTATAGGTCGAGGGATTTGAAATAGGGGAAGGGAGGTTAGGAGCCTAGATGGAATGTTTAACATGGGTATTTTATTGGGTCAACTCCAACCCAGTAGAGCAAGAGGAAGAAGAATCCTTAGAGACAATGACTATTTCTTCCAGCTCTTTATCCTTACCTAAAGCTTTTTAACTTGGATCTCCTCAATGGGTTAACCCTAGAGTCAAGCTAGGAGGAGGAGAGATCGTTAAAGAATGGGAAGCCTTAGAACTATCCATCGGGTTACTTAAATGAACAACTAAAGAGGGATTATTTGGGCCTACCTCAGGGGTCAAGGCCAAATGAAAAATATATAGGTGGAGGATTAAACCTTGATGAAAAGGGGGAGCCCATTATTTTTGGATTTCATCACAGACTAAGATAGGGAAGATATAATCAAAAAAGGAAAATTGACCTTGATATTATGCCAAAAATGATTGAGCATAGGAAAAAGGTGAGAGTAAAAGCATTTGAACATACCTTCTAGAACAATAAACTTGATCATCATAGGAGCTATGCCTTTCCATTCACCAGGTAGTTCATCTCTATTAAAGTCAGGTGAACCCACAATACTGGGTTACAATTTTTTGGAGAAAGGAATTCGTCCCGAAAAGCATTTTCGGCAAAATATTATTTACCAACTTTCGATAGAAACTCACTTGCACTTTCGATTGTAAGTACTAAACTTACGATCGAAAGTCCTTAGACATAGGACTTTCGATCGTAAGTTACTTTCAATCGAAAGTTCTTAGTAACTTTCGATCGAAAGTTATTAGGGAACTTTCGATTGAAAGTCCCTTAGTAATGACTTTTGATTGAAAGTCATTAGTTAGGGTTTTTTTATTGGCAGAAATATATCTTCCGAAAGTGACTTTCACTGTCACTTTCGGCGATAGTGAAATAGTGAAACCCGTGGGGACGGCTTCTGAATTTTCAAACACGGTTTTGAGGTATTTTCATATGCATATATATGCATATATACACATGTATATATGCATATATATACATGTGTATATATATGCATATATATGTATATATGCATATATACACATGTATATATGCATATACACATGTATACATGTGTATATATGCATATATATGTATATATACATGTATACATGTGTATATATACATATATATATACACATGTATACATGTGTGTGTGTGTGTATGTATATATTCATATATATACACATGTATATATATGCACATGTTTATATATAAGATTTTTCTTTATTTAAAGTTTGTGATATACATGTGTGTATTGATTAAATATATAGATTTTTCATTATTATTATTATTATTATTATTATTATTATTATTATATATAGACACACACACACATGCACATGTATATATATACATATATATACATGTATATATGTACATATATATACATGTATATATACATGTGCATGTGTGTGTGTGTGTGTGTGCATGTATATGTATGTATATATATGTATGTGCATGTATGCATGTATATATATATACATGTGCATGTATATATATATACATGTGCATGTATATATGTATGTATGCATACATGTACATAAGACCTAGATAAGACTAATTACACCTAATAAGACCTAGAGATAAGATTAATTAAGACTAATTAGACCTAATACTTGACTAAGAAGACATAATTGTATACCTAAAATTAGACCCCTTGAGTAAATTGTGACCCATTAAGACCTAATTTTTAACCTATTACCTGACCTAATATGAGTAATAAGACCCAAATTAGGACCTAATATCATTAATAAGATGGGCCTTAAAGACGTAATTAGACCTAATACTTGACCAATTAACACCTAATAAGACATGTGTAACTAGTCTCAAGTATACCTAATATGAGTTTGAGAACCCCTTAAGACCTAATTAGACCTTTAATTAAGACTAATTAACACCTAATATCATGAGTAATAGGACCTGCTAGTACACCTAATATGAGCAATATGATCCCTTAGGCATTATTAGACTAATTAACCCATAACAAGACCTTTAAATTATACCTAATTTTATAATTTAATTTACCTTTAAATACATGTGAGTAATACATACCTAATATAAGTAATAGGAACTAATATTGAATAGTAATAATGCCTACTTAGGGACATATTTATGAACTTAATTTAGGACCGCTTAGACCAAATTAGTCATAACAACTTGCCCTAATTATCTATGTAATATGAGTAATAGGACCCCTTCTAACCTTGTAATTAGATCAAATTTAAAGACTAATTAACACCTAATATACTCGAGTACTACATGACCCTTTAAGACCTAAGTAGACTCAATACATGCTTAATATGAGCTCTTAAGACCAAAGTAGACCTATTAGTTCACCTAATTAGACCTACTTAGATGCAATTAGACCTATTAGGACATCATAATTCCTAGTTATCTAGGTCTATTTTAAGAGGTCTATGATAGGTTATATGACCCCTTAAAACCTTTTAGGACCTAATTAGACCCAATTAGATGTATTACGACCTAATTAGACCTAGATAAGACCTATTACAATGGAATTAGACCTAATTAGCACCTAAATAGACCCAATTAGATCTATTAGGACCTAATTCAACCAAATTAGACTTATTAGGACCTAATTTAATACCCAATTAAACCAATTATGTCCTAATTAAACCTATTAGGACCTATGACAGGTTATATGACCCCATAAGACCCCATTAGACCCACTATGAGTAACATGACCCCTTAAGACCTATATTAAAGCACCTAATTAGACCTATTAGTACCTAATTAGACCCAATTAGTTGTTGTGACCTAATTAGACCCAATTAGTTATATGACCCCTTTAATACCAAATTAGACCCACTATGAGTAATATGACCCCTTAAGACTTATTAGTGTCTCACCTAATTAGACCCAATTAGATCAGTTGGGACCTAATCACACCCAATTAGACCTAATTATACCTAATTTAACCTATTACATACCTAATTGGACCTATTAGGACCTATGATAGGTTATATGACCCTTTAAGACCCCATTAGACCTATTAAAATGTAATTTATATTTAAACATGTAATTTATGTAATTGATTTTACTTTCAAATAATGTAGTGAAATGCACGCATAGTATTTAATTTTATTTTTATTTAAATTAGGAAAATGTACATGTATATGTAGACTTTATTTGACAGTAAATAAAATCTTTCAAGTACATACATATTCTAGATCTATCAGACATATTATTACGCGTCACACATGGCAGATGCACCGATTCCCCCTGCAGAACTATTTTCATGCACTAATAGATAGATTCAACAGCTGGAAGAATCTATAAATAATCCGTCTAGCTCTACTGTCTCTAAGAGCATGTGTCAGTCCATCCTTAATAACTTGATTAGCATTAGGGATGACATTCATGGTACCACTCCCTATGCCCCAAATATTATAGAGGCCATACTTGAGAGAAAGAGACAAGAGATTGGCTCTGGTCTTTCTCTTAAGGAGATATAGGCTTTAATGCCTAAAGTGACCCTGATAGGTCATAATAGGTCATAATTGAATCTAATAGGTCCTAATTGTTCCTAATTGGTCATAATTGAGTCTAGTTAGTCCTAATTGAGTCTAATAGGTCATGTTAGGTCCTAATTGGTCCATATTAGGTCCTAATTGGTCCCAATTGAGTCTAATTGGTCCTAATTGAGTCTAATAGGTCATATTAGGTCCTAATTGGTCCTATTTGAGTCTAATTAGTCCTAATTGAGTTTAGTAGGTCATGTTAGGTCCTAATAGGTCCTAATTGGTCCTAATTGAGTCTAATTAGTCCTAATTGAGTTTAGTAGGTCATGTTAGGTCCTAATAGGTCCTAATTAGGTCCTAATTGGTCATAATTGTGTCTAGTTGGTCCTAATTGAGTCTAGCTGGTCCATATTAGGTCTTAATTGGTCCTAATTGAGTATAATTAGATCTAATAGGTCATAATTGAATCTAATAGATCCTAATTGGTCATAATTGTTTCTAGTTGGTCCTAATTGGTCCTAATTGAGTCTAATTAGTCCTAATTGAGTTTAGTAGGTCATGTTAGGTCCTAATTGGTCCTAATTGAGTCTAATATGTCATATTAGGTCCTAATTGGTCCTAATTGACTATAATTGGATCTAATAGGTCATAATTGAATCTAATAGGTCCTAATTAGGTCCTAATTATTCTTAGTTGGTCATAATTGAGTCTAGTTAGTCCTAATTGAGTCTAATAGGTCATGTTAGGTCCTAATTGGTCCCAATTGAGTCTAATTGGTCCTAATTGAGTCTAATAGGTCATATTAGGTCCTAATTGAGTCTAATTAGTCCTAATTGAGTTTAGTAGGTCATGTTAGGTCCTAATTGGTCCTAATTGAGTCTAATTAGTCCTAATTGAGTTTAGTAGGTCATGTTAGGTCCTAATTGAGTCTAATTAGTTCTAATTGAGTTTAGTAGGTCATGTTAGGTCCTAATAGGTCCTAATTAGGTCATAATTGGTCCTAATTATGTCTAGTTGGTCCTAATTGAGTCTAGTTGGTCCATATTAGGTCCTAATTGGTCCTAATTGAGTATAATTAGATCTAATAGGTCATAATTGAATCTAATAGGTCCTAATTAGGTCCTAATTGGTCATAATTATGTCTAATTAGTCCTAATTGAATCTAATAGGTCATGTTAGGTCCTAATTGGTTCATATTAGGTCCTAATTGGTCCCAATTGAATCTAATTGGTCCTAATTGAGTCTAATAGGTCATATTAGGTCCTAATTGGTCCTAATTGAATTTAGTAGGTCATGTTAGGTTCTAATTGGTCCTAATTGAGTCTAATTGGATCTAATTAGTCCTAATAGGTCCTAATAAGTCCTAATTAGGTTCTAATAGGTCCTAATAGGTCCTAATTAGTCCTAATAGTTCCTAATAGGTCCTATTAGGTCCTAATTAGTCCTAATAGGTCCTAATAGGTCCTATTAGGTAGTATTAGGTTCATATAGGTTATAGTTAGGTTCTAATAAGTCCTAATAGGTTCTAATTAGGTTCATATAGGTTCTAATTAGGTTCATATAGGTTCTAATAGGTCCTAATTAGTCCTAATAGGTCCTATTAGGTCCTAATTAGTCATAATAGGTCCTATTAGGTAGTATTAGGTTCATATAGGTTCTAATTAGGTTCTAATAGGTCCTAATAGGTTCTAATAGGTTCTAATTAGGTCCTAATAAGTCCTAATTAGTCCTAATTAGGTTCTAATAGGTCCTAATAGGTCCTAATTAGTCCTAATAGGTCCTATTAGGTCCTAATTAGTCCTAATAGGTCCTATTAGGTCCTAATTAGTCCTAATAGGTCCTATTAGGTCCTAATTAGTCCTATTAGGTCCTATTAGGTCCTAATTAGTCCTATTAGGTCCTAATTAGTCCTAATAGGTCCTAATTAGTCCTAATAGGTCCTAATTAGTCCTAATAGGTCCTAATTAGTCCTAATTAGGTTCTAATAGGTCCTAATAGGTCCTAATTAGTCCTAATATGTCCTAATAGGTCCTAATTAGTCCTAATAGGTCCTATTAAGTCCTAATTAGTCCTAATTAAGTCTAATTAGGTGCTCATTGGTTCTCATTGATTCTAATTGGGTCCTAATAGTCCTAGAATAGGTCCTAATTAGTCCTAATAAGTCCTATTAGTCCAAATAGGTCTACAATTAGGTCTAGTTAAGTCTAATAGACGTGTACAATGTCACATTTACATGAACATTAAGACAAGTCTTGACCGTCAACTCAAAATATCTATCTAGAGACATCTTAGACATACCTTGATTCTGATGATGATATCTTTTTCGTGATTCTTCACATAGTCTTTGTTCAGTCTCTTCTGAATAATGTCATGTACTTTTGTTTAACCTTCTCTTTTTATTTCCCATCACAACTTAGAAAATTATTACGTGCCAAAATGTCTTCCTTCTCCTAAATGTGAATTATTTTACAGCTTTTGGATTTATGAAATGAAAAAAATATACATTTATTTATACCTAATTCTTATTACCCAGAAATGCCACCAAAAAGGCCGACATTGGTTTCGATCAAAAGTCAAACTTGACTTTCGATCGAAACTAGATGACTTTCAATCGAAAGTCCCTTAGTATTGACTAAATTTTGCATTTTTTGCAAAAGTACTTTCAATAGAAAGTACTTTCGATCGAAAGTCAATACTTTCGATTGAAAGTGCCTAAAATGGTAGACGGTTTCAAGTTTTCAAGAAATTTTGAGAATTTCATGGCTTCAAGCCTCAAGCGCGCTGATCAAATGGATGAATAAAAAGACATCCTTTTGCATACAACAAGTACTTGAAACTAGCTTTCTAACGATTATATATTTGACTATTTTTAAATTTATTATGTGTATGATTTTTGATGTTAAATGAATGTAGGTTTTTTATCAAATATAAACCTCTGAGTTTGATGTTCAACGAAAAATAGTAAAACAAGGAAAAAAAATTTGAAAAATAATAGTGCTCTCCGTATTTGAGTCCACTTTCTATTAAAAAATAAGAATTGAAATTCGATAAATACACAATAAGTTATAAGCTATGTAGTCGAGGTAGGTCAAAATTTTGGTTTAGTCAACTTCAAACGTTAATAAAATATGCAATAATAGTGATAATGTCATCAAACCAATTGCATGCCCTCTGTATGGATGTTACAAAACTAAATTCAAAAGAATCACATCCATATTTATTTTACAAAAAAAGTTATGCTCTATGAAAACAATGTTACTATTTGAAAATGATGTTTTCAGCACCATACAAGTTTTCGTGGGAGAAAGAAAAAAGTATTCAAATAAATTCAAAAAAAAAAAAAAAAAAAAATTTAGAATCTAGACAGAAAATCCTAAAAGACTCTAATTTACTTCATCCTCTGATTTCAAGCGGTTCAACGGCAATATGCATCAGAATCTGAAATTTTTCCTCAAAATGTAGAGTTCAGTGTCCATTCAGGCTAAAAAGTGTAACCCACTATTGTGGGTTCACCCAGTCATTCTGATCTGAATTATGAATCAGATTACAATACCTAGTGTGAAACCTGCAGTATTGTGAAATTTGACATAAAAGCTGAAAAGACTAACAATAAGATTGCAAGCCAAAAAGTGTCTCCATTCTATTCAAAATTGGAGTTTATACAAGTCAGATGGAGCCTAAGGGTCACACGAATCCCTTGGAATCAAAATTAAGAGTCATCATAATTTTTATTACAATTAAACTATTAAAACTATCAAAAATTATCAAAAAAACTATATCTAAAAATTAGGTCCACTTGGAGAAGGCATAACTTTCTAGCCCTAGCTCTGAATTGCAAACCGTTTGATGCATTGGAAAGGTATTCAAAATATCTAGAACCCTCAAAATTGTAATTTACTAAAACATAGGAAATTTTGAAAAATTAGATTTCAGTATTTTCCCAATTTAATCATGATCACATTCTGCAGATGAGGTATTTTTTTACATGGGCTAGGAAATTTCTTAAGGTCTTGTTTATAATGAGAGTTGGAATTTCTAGGAATGACATTTCCTTTCATAATCAATAGGTAGTACTAGCCTCAATTGATTCCACTAAGACCAAAAAGGAAACACTCATAATTTATTCACCTTTCCTTGGTCTAAAGACTTAGAAAACGTCTAAAAAAGTTTAGGATTGAAACCCTTCATACCTTCAATGTAATTATCCACATGACCAACTTTCAAAATAGGACAAAGGCTACTATTTTTCTTGAACTCATCACAATTATGAGTCTCTATCTAAATAAGGTCTCCTCCCATGGCTTCATTGCAAGTATTCTTGATAGAGAAGGTAGTAGAGGATATCAAAATTCTAAAATAGACCATGACAAAACATAAAGATATAATCTCAATAAATCTCCTAGCCATCGGATAATAATTCCCTTTCATCATATAATATTCCTTACATGGGGATTGTGCATCCTTTTCCAAGTGTAGCAATATCTTGTTTGATAGCTTCAAATGCCTCTTGAGATAATTCTTGAGCCTCGAACCAATTATAAATTGAGTCTATGTCGTTACTAGCGGTGTCATTACTTTCATGGTAAGTGTGTTGGCATTCGACATTGTGCAGTGTGTCCACTAAGACTTTGTATTTGATAATTAAATATTTCATCATCATCATGGCATTGAGGGAATCCCCCTCAATGATTTTCTTTTGTCACTATGGTTAATGACTAGCTCAATATTATGGAAAGTTGTTGCCACCTCTACCACATGGGAATTTTGTAACCTCAAGTTAACCAGACATGCTAAAAGGATTTTTCCACACTTGTCTATAATTTGACCACCCCCACTCACCTGACCTAGGTTCCCAATAGATGAGTTGTCCAAATTGAGTTTAACCCATCTAGAATTGGGGGCGGGGGGAGGGGTAATTTAATATTACTTATGAATCCCAAATTAGGGGATCTATACCCTTCAAGACAATAGGAAATTATACCCCAATTCCTTCCAATTTTCCAATCAAAAGAGGAAGGAGGGGACCTATTTTTAATTTTAACAATGTTTATCATTATTTCCTCGATATTATTAATAGTTACAAAGAATATTACCTCCTAGTTAGTAGACTTTTCTCTAAAATTATGATTGTTAAGTTCTTTCCATAAGGTGCAACTCACATAAAGCAGAGAATGCCACCACATCTCCTGAGTGAAAGGATGATACGTGGGGGGAGACCAACCTAAGAAGATTATCTGAGGGTCCTTAGGCCATATCTACTACTGAGGAAATAGAGACATAATTTTCTACCTGAGTTGACAGGAATATCAACACATAAACATGAGGTGAGAAATAGATTCCAAATTATTTTCACATAAAGATCATCTATTGACTAGTTGGATTCCTTTTTTTTAATGTTATCCAAAGTGATTATTTCTTGATGGCAAATCAACCATCAAAAGAATTAAACTTTAGGAATAAATTTAGAGTTCCACACTAAAGATAAGTTGAACTCCTAAGGCCATTTAGGAGAAAGAAACTTATAACTAGATTTAATAGAATAAATCTCATCCATAGAGTAACTCCAAATGAGTTTATCATCCTGGTCCAATCTATAGAATCTCAAAGATTTAATAAGTTGAATAAATTGAATCACCGCCATCCTAAGAATTCTCTCAAACCATAAAGGGTCAATTTTCCAAGTAAGGGGATTAGAGTATAGATCCAAATAGTTACACACTTGAGAACCTATCCTTAAAGAAAGCTCCCTTTCAATCGCTAAAAATAGAGGATGAAATTCTAGAGGAGTACTCGGGATCCATGTGTCTTTCTAAAAGATAACATTTTTCCCTTTTCCAATTTTCTAGACATAGCCTTGTCTAAGGGTTGAAATATTTTTTATTAGATTGTTCCAAATGTTAGAGCTCTGGGGCAACTACTTTTACAAGAATTTTAAACCTCCCAAATTCTGGAGATATTTAGAACACAATATGTTGAACCAATCCATAGAACCATTGATGAGCTTCCAACCTATTTTAGACAAAAGTGCCAAAATTAGAATGCTATGATTTATGAGAATTAGACTTCCATTCTCTTTAGGAGAGTATACCATCTCCTAGTCAACCAGTGATAAAAAAAATTTCTTCCATCCTGGACCAAAATAACCTTCTTTTAATGACATCAAGTTTCTTTAACACAAATAAAAGACATATGGAGAAATGACATAACATAAATAGATGTGCTTTGGATGGAGGTAGTTAAAATTTAGTGTTTTCAAGTATTACTAAGAAGAGTGCCCTTCCAAGAAGCTAATTTGACTTGAATTGATTCTAGCAGAGAAACCCACATAGAGTTCTCCGTGTTTCTTGCAGTTAAAGGAATATCCAGATAAGTACAAGGGAGGTTTGCAACTTGACATTTAAGAATGAAAAAAATAAGGATTTGGAGATTTTGGGGAGTATTGAAGAAAAAAATAACACTCTTTTGAAGATTGATTATTTTGTCTTGGTACCAAAGCATAATTCTTAAAGGTTATTATCAACTATTTAGCCTCAATTAAAGTATCCACTCCTAGAAGAACTATGCCATCAACAAATTATTGATGTGAAACCACCAATGGTGAAGAAGAGGGTTTAAAACTTTTGAGAGTTCCTTTAGCAACCTTTTAGGATATGTTTCAACCTAGCTTGTCTACAAGCAATACAAAGAGGTAGGGTGAGAGAAGGTCTCCCTTTCTGAGCCCTCTAGAAGCTAAGAAAACCCCTTTTAGAGAAGGTCATTAACCAAAATTGAATATTTAGGATAATGAACACAAGCCTCTATCAAATTTAGGATCCTTCCTTCAAAACCATATTTTTTAAATAAGTTTAAACAAAAGGCTAGGAGACCATATAATAGGCCTTAGATATATCAAGCTTCAAAAGCATACTTTCTTTTTTAACCCTCACCATAGAGTGGAGAGATTAGTGAAACATTAGGACAACATTACTAATCTACCTACTCAAGACAAGTAAAATTGGTCAAGGTGGATGAGCTTTTCAAGAAATGACTTAGTTCTATTAACTAGCAATTTTGGAAAAAAGGTATACATTGTATTAGATAGACTGATGGGGTAGAACTCTGACATTTTGAACTAGCTCCACTTTTCTTAGGAATGAGCATAATATAATTATTGTTCAATTCTTTCAAGAGACCACTCGAGGAGAAGAATTCCCTAGTAGCTAAATATCATTTCCTACAATATCACAAAACTTTTACAAAAAATGAGGAGGAAATTTTCTTGGCCCTAGAGCCTTAAAAGGGATAAGAGAAAAAATCACTTTCTTTACTTCATCCACTGAGACCAAAGCATTGATACCTTTGATATCCTCAAGAGAAAGGATCTTAGGAACATTGCATAAAAAAGGATCCAAAATTATTCGACTTCTGGAGCTTTGACTAGGGTTTTTCCTTTCGCTAGAGCTTCATCATCTGCTGGGAAGTTGTAGGCTTCACTGGTTTCTGGAGCTTCTAGTGTTTCATTGGTCACTAGAGCTTCAGCTAGGGTTTTTCCTTCTATTGGAGCTTCTCTATTTGTTGGGATGTTGCAGGATTCATTGGTTGCTCAAGCTTCTAGTGTCTCGCTATATGTTGGTGTGTCACCAACTATTGTAGTTTTGGCTAAGGTTTTTTGTTTCGCTAGATCTTTTCCAACTATTGGGACATTGTAGCCATCACTAGTTTCTGGAGGTTCTAGGTTTTTGCTAGTCATTGGAGCTATGTTGTCTATTGGTTCTTTGTCAGATGTTGGTGCTTTGGCTGGGGTTTTGACACAAGAAAGGCAAGGAGGATCCAATTAAGGGTAGTCCCCACAAGCATCCAAACACCACAATGCGGAATAACACAACACAATGCTTTCAACTAAATTTTCACTAACATGCCCGTCAGTAAGGCCTTCTGGGTTAGGGCCAATTACAATCAAAAATAGTTCTACAAGATCAACAAAGATCCAAGACACCTCTAGCTAGTCCAATTCTAAAAAAAATAGCAACTGATGGAAACCCTAAGGAAAATCCAAACTTGATCTCGCAAACCTCCAAGCAATCTCCTTGTCTCCAAGAAAACAAACCACTAGCTCTGCTATTACAAACTATCAGAAATCAATCTGATCTACAAGATCTCGCAGGATCCAGATCTAGCTTCTATTTTCTTCCAAATCTGATGTCTAAAAAACTACCCAAAAACACCTTCAATACTAATCTTTAGCCACAAGTCGGCTGGATGACATAATTAACTCCTAAGCCAAGTCGGCTCCTATTACAAAAAAATATTAAATGAAAAAATAGTCGGCTCACAAATAGCCTTAAAAACATTTCATTATCCATGTCAGCCTCTAGATCTACATAGGCGAATACAACAAAAGCTACCAAAAGTAAATGCACCAAGTCGGCCAACCAAATCACCAAGAACCCCAGTTGGTAAACCAGGATTACCGAGTGCCAAAGAAACAACTGAGCTAGCTAGGCATCATCGAGTAAGCACATCGACTGAGCACCATAAGCATCACCGAGAACAAGTTATGTCGAGTGCCAGAGTTTACCGAGTTCCCTTTAGTGACCGAGCCCCTTCAATGACCGAAATCCTTGGCCAAAGCTGCAACCGAGAAACATAGAACCAAAACAGCACACCTCCATGTAGACTTGTCGAGTACCTTAGAATGCCCCTGCATGAGACACCCCAGGTTTGAAAAGATGTTCTCATATGTTGGAAGAATATCTTCCAGGATTTAGTATATAAACCCCGAACTAGTTCTTCACATACATATCCTCCAACCTTTTAGATTGCATACTCTTCCACTTTAGTTTCATCTCCCTTTTCAAGTCCTTATGTGATAATACACAGGCTTGTTCTCCATGTTGATCATCATTCCTCTCAAGATCCACCAACTCAACTCAGCTACCAATACTCAGACTTCTCTTACCGAGTGTTGTATCCAGCAAAGGTATTAGGGAAAACTTCATGTCATCCTTCTCAACAGTAAACACATTCTTGACACAATCATACATAGCTCTACAATCATATTTCCAAGGTCTATCGAGCAATATATCACAACTATTCATCTCCACAATATCACACAACACAAGATCTTTATACTGGCCAATCTAAAAATCAACAAAGTACTACTTCCTCACTTCTAGAGCATGAACATTTTGTAACCAGCCAATCCTATAAGGATGTGGATGTTTCATTCTATTCAAACCAAGTTTTTGAACCATGTCTTCAACAACAAGTTTATCAGTACTACCACTGTCAACAATTACATCACAAAGTTTACCTCCAGACTTGCACCAAGTTCTGAACAAATTACTCTTCTAACAAGGTTCTCCCTTTGCACTGAGAAATGTTCATCGAACCAGCAAGTTCTCAGATTCAGGTTCATTCTGAATGTTCTCATTTACCATAGTAGTTCATCGGTCACCAAGCTTCTTCTGTGTACACTGAAAAGAATGGTGTCCTTCTTCACCATAATTATAAAAAGTACCCTTAAAGATAACCCTACCTATCTTCTTCTTCAGTTCCACAAGTTTCTGTTCATCTTCTGCATTCGGTCTATCCTTCACCGAGTGATCAATCTTTTCCTTCCCTCAGGGATTACTATGTTGTCTCCTTTTCAACTTGTCTTCTACCTTCAGAGCATACTGATAAGCATCTTCAACCAAATCAATCTTCAGCATACCAAGCTCATCTTGAATATTGAATCTCAAACCATTCACATACTGAGCTACTTTTTCTTTACCAAGTTCTCTGTGTCCAAACCGAATAGTCAACTTATAGAACTCCTCAGTATAGTCCTCCACAGTCAAATCTTT
The DNA here is from genome assembly GCA_027943335.1 of Chamaecyparis obtusa. Classification (NCBI taxonomy): domain Eukaryota; kingdom Viridiplantae; phylum Streptophyta; class Pinopsida; order Cupressales; family Cupressaceae; genus Chamaecyparis; species Chamaecyparis obtusa. The sequence goes on from BSBK01008450.1 coordinate 134,519, forward strand.
TTGCTTCAGATTCTACAAATTCTTAAACAAGTCAAGCTCATAGTTAGAAGGTATTAACTTAGCTTTCAATTTAGTCACCATCAATCTCCACCGATTGATCTTCATTTCACCTTCATCTTCTCTATCTCTTTGTAATTCTTTCCACCAAAGAGCAGCATGTCCTTTTAACTTAGTCTATGCCAATCTTACTCGAAGAGGATCTTCAATTTCTTCTAGCTCAAAGAAATATTCTAATTCACTAATCCAATCAATCAAGTCCTCAGGTCTCAAAGTACCAGAGAAAGTAGAAACTTCTATTTAGTAACTAGTACTTAACTGAGCTCCAAATTTATGCAACCGACCAGTTCTGTCTTCACCAGATCTGTCTCTCTGGTCATCACCACTAGATCCAACAACTTCAAAGTCTTCAGAAGCTTCCTCATAACCATCATCAGTACCAAGATTCCTCGGCATACTAGCAATAGCTCTCATGACCTCAGCGATCATGTCATTCTTCATTAATTCCATCTTAGATCTAAAATCAAGTTTAACCTTCTATTTAATCTTTGATTCCACAACATCACAGAGATCTGCAATTGCTCTAGGGTCCAATATTCTCGGAGGCATCCTTCAAGATTTTTGAAAACCCAAGCAATAAGTCACCAACAAGGTCCCAGTGCAAACAACCTCAACTGGTTTACACACTCAAGATCTTCAAGCTTTGATACCACCTGACACATGACAGGCAAGGAGGATCCAATTAAGGACAGTCCCCACAAGCAGCCAAACACCACAATGTGGAATAACAAAACAACACAATACTTTCAACTAAATTTTCATTAACATGCCCGGTTGTAAGGCCTTCCGGGTTAGGGCCAATTACAATTAGAAATAGTTCTTCTAGATCAACAAAGCTCCAAGACACCTCTAGCTAGTCCAGTTTTGAAACAAATCAGCAACTGATGGAAACCCTAAGGCAGATCCAAAATTGAGCTCACAAGCCTCCAATCAATCTCCTTGTCTCCAAGAAAATAAACCACTAGCTCTACTATTACAAACTATCAAAAATCAATCTGATCTACAAGATCTCATAGGATCCAGATCTAGCTTTTATCTTCTTCCAAATTTGATGTCTAAACAACTCCTTAAATACTAATCTTCAGCCACAAGTCAGCTAGATGACATAATTAACTCCTAAGCCAAGTCGGCTCCTATTATAAACAAATATTAAATGTAACAACAGTCAGCTCACAAATAGCCTTACAGACATTTAATTCTCCATGTTGGCCTCTAGATCTACATAGGAGAATACAACAAAAGCTACCAAAAGTAAATGCACCAAGTCAGCCAACCAAATCACCAAGAACCCTAGTTGGTAAACCAGGACTACTGAGCATCAGAGAAACAACTGAGCCAACTAGGCATCACCAAGCAAGCACATCGATCAAGCACCATAAGCATCGTTGAGTACAAGTTCTATTGAGCGCTAGAGTTTACCGAGTTCCCTTTAGTGACTGATTCCCTTCAATGACTGAGATCCCCAATCAAAGCTGCAACCAAGAAACATAGAACCAAAACAACACACCTCAATGCAGACTTGCTGAGTACCCTAGAATGCCCCTGCATCATGTTTTTCCTCTTTCTAGAGCATCATTGTATATTGTTGGATCATTGCAGGTGTTGCCTGGGATTTTGACATCTACTGATGGGGTTTTTCCATCTGCTAGCTCTTCAACTAGTGTCTTGTTGTCCGTTGGAGCTTCATTGTCAATTGATGCTTCATTGCCTATTGGGGGTTCATTGTCTGGATATGTGCCACTTGTTGGTGCTTCTTTGCCTGCGGGGACCTTATCATATGCTAGTATGGTTTCGACTGGGACCTTAGCCACTATTCTTGGTGGAGTTGGGAGTGGTGGTAGCTCAGGTTTCATTACGAAGGGACCTTCCCTATTTCAAACCCTATTTGAAACTCCTTGGCTAAGGATGTGGTGGAAGATATTAAGTTTTCCTCCTCTGAGTTTCCTTCTCGTGGTGTGATCTTTCATTTCTTGGGTTTGTGGCCAAGCCTTACTGATTTTCTCCAGTGGATCTCTGTTCATTGGAACCTATTAATTTTGACCTATTGCTCACATTTTCCCTATGGCTATGGGATTCTTTATTGCTAAATTCAATAATGTTGAAGATAGAAATTTGATTTTATGCAATCACTCTTTCACTTGGGAAAATCATTTTATGCTAGTGGTGAAACTGTGGTTTCCTATTTTTTTCCCTCTTCTAAAATCTTTAACAAAATTCTTATTTGGGTGAGGCTCCCTATCTTCCTCTTCATCTTTGGGTTGACTCCCTTTTTGAAGTGGTGAGAAATGATCTCAGAGACTTCTTGATGGTGGATGAAGTGTTAACGGACATTATGCACTCGACTTATGCATGAATACTGGTAGATATGGACATCTCTAAGGGGTTACCAGAAATGATTAAGTTAGAGAACTTAAAGGGTTAGTGGCTACAAACTTTGGACTATGAAGGACTTCCCTTCAGATGTAGGAAGTGATTTAAAATGGGTCACTTGGTGGCTCAATGTGGATTACAGAGGGCTAAGACTAAAAGGTATGCTTCTTGGTGGAAGGGTGCTTCTTCTAAACATTATATTGTAGTAAAGAAAGAACTTGAGTCTGTTGGTACTGCTGGTCCTGAGGGTATCCCTCCTGTTGGATTTTTTCAAGTTGGGTCTACTGACATTGCTATTGGTAGTTCTGATGCTAGACAGTTTGTAGGTGTTTATTCTGCTGGCATTGTTCCTACTAGGTCTAAGTAAATCTCCTAGTAGTTATACTACTACTGGTGTCCCTCCCGTTGGGTCTACTGACATTTCTTCTGGTGGTTCTGATGTTGGATAGTCTACACGTGTCTCTTCTACTGACATTGTTCCCGTTGAGCCTACTGGTAATTTTCATGGTAATTCTACTACCACTACTGGCTTAATTTCCAAAACTATGTTGGTCAATGTGTATTCTGATTTTGCTATGCGTGCTATTGGTTCTGATTTTGCTGGACTTTCTAATGTTGTTGATAATTCTGGACCTGGTGTTTCTCCTTTGCATGAGGAGGCATGCCCCTTTGGTGGTTTTGTCCAAAATTCACTTTCTAGTTTTGTGTCGGCTAGCTCCTCTTCTGCTTCTTTCTTGGGGTCGATTCCTCAAGGCTAGTAGGAGAAGACTTCTATGGTGGAGGGGTGGACCCCAATTGTTGGAAAACATCGTAAAAAGTCCCCTCCTCAATTTTATATGACTGTATGCTCCGAAAAGAAGGGAGGTAAAGGAAAATCCTATTTTTTTCCTTATTCTGCTCTGGATGTGGGATCCTAGTTTCATTCCCATTGGGAAGTTTTGGCTTTTGCCAATTTCTTTTAGTCTTGATTTGAGTTGTTCCTCTGGCTTGTCTTGTTTTGCTTCTTTGTGTTTGATGGCAATGTTCTATTTTGGGGAATTTGTTGAATATCTTTATGCTCTCTAATTTGTAAGGGGTTTTAGGGTCCCCTCAAAACCTATTTTTACCTTAATAAAAAACAAAGGATCAAAAATATGAGAAGAATTCAGATTGGACAAGGGAGACTAGTTGATAATAGATGTAAAATAACCAACCACCTCTTTATTAATATCATCATCTAACTTGAGAATAGAGCCATTCAGGAAGATTAATTCTCTAATAGAGTTTCTCTTTTTATGTTTTAGAGACAACTAGTGAAAGAGCTTGATATTATGGTCTACCTTCTTTAGCCATTGGACTCTTGATATTTGTTTCCATAAGGTTCTTCTTTAGAGATAATATTATGAAGATCTGGTAACCAAGATTTCTCATTAATGACAGCCTAAAGAGACCATCACTCTTTTTCAATCTGACTTGGATGAATTTCCAAAACTACTTGTTTCAAGAGCTTCTTATGAAGGAAAATGTTACCAAATGAGAACTTGTTCCAATGCTTCAATTTGGTTCTAACTAATTTCATTTTTCTAACTAATTTGAACATAGCAATACCCTAAATATTCTTAGACCACCAATCAACAAGGTCTTTAAATTTAGGGTTGTAAGTTCACATAACATCAAATTTGAAAGGGAATATATTTTTGGATTTATTGGAGTCCTAATTGAGAAGGATAGGACTGTGATCAAATCCAAATCAGAAGTATGAAGACAAAAAACATTTATCATAGATGGAATAAGAAGAAACAACAAGGCAATGATCCAATCTAACCTAAATTAAATGGTTCCTAGATATCATAAACCAAGACATAAGAATCATCTTTCTAAGTTACAAGAGAAAGACTTCTCTAGAGTACTTTGCCTACCATTCACCACATCCCTTTTTGTACTAGCCTCACAAATACCCTTAGCCAATCTACATCCAATTTCATTGGTGTTCCTCACATCTACCAATTTACGAACCTTTAAAAAGAAAGATAGAGGAGGGGAGTTCTTATTTATTAAATGAAGAAGGGGGAGGAGGGGGTGGGGGTGGAGAAGGAAAATAGGGAGGGGAGTGAATGGGGAACCGTAACAATTACCCTAGAGAAATAGGGGGAGGATAATTGAGGGGGAGTTAGGAGCAGGAGGCTTGGGATGGATTGAAAGGGGTGAAGAGGTGAGCAAAGATTCATCAAAAGGAACCAACTGAAGGACTGGTTGAGAGTCCATAACTTGAGGAAGGTCCACCACTAGAGCAATACCAATACACCCTAGCTCCTCAACACCATAAGGTTCTACCTCTAGTATGAAAGCATCCATAGTCTTTCCCTCCTCCTCATAGACAAAGTCATCTAGGCAGGATCCAAGAATATCTCCATCACCAACTGGGGCTAATGAGAGGGAATCCAAGTTAAGAGAGTTAGGGGACTAAACAAATTCCACAACTTTATCTTTTGCTCAAAGAATATTTCTTTTCAACCTTAAGACATTCTAAACTGAGGTGGCCAGTAGAAGAGAAAATATGGAAAAAGGGGGTAGAGTTCTCATATTCAAACCTCTATGTCCAGGAGCCCAACCAGAAATTCAACTCAATTGACATTGAAAGAACGGTAGATCAAGAACCCCCAAAATACAGAAATGGGCAAAAGAAAATCCGACTCTATTTTTAGTGACAGTGTTCACACTCAAGAATTCCCCGAAGGAACTTGAAATACATTCAATCACTTTTTCATCCTATAATTCTAGAGGTAAGATAGGGAGATAGACCCAAGTTGGGACATCACCATAAATATTCCCAATCAGGGTGAAACCCAGTCTCCATTTGCAAATCTGCAGAGGTTGTTTGCCATAAAACTATGACGCAGCAACTAGGTTATGAACACAGTCTTCCTTCAAGGTGAAAGAGAAGCAAAAACAACCCTTAAGGAGGGAAGAAATTGAAATAGAGCCCTTCATAGCCCAATACGTTGCTACCCACTTTCTAGGTAGAACAATGTCAGGACGATGGCCTCCAAATTTACTAAGGATTTATGCATTTTGGCAATAGACTGATCAAGGGAAGGGTCAAAGATGTTGATGCAAGTACCAACATCCGACTTATGAACTGAAACCCAACCCTTCAAAGCTTCCTGGGATTTCACAAAACAAAAAAATTCCAAGCCCTCACGAAAGTATCAGAATGCGGAAAAGGTGAGCGATGATTGCACTCTTGATATTGGGATCCAGACCACCAACAAGAGAAGCACCCCATAAATAAATATTGAGTACCTTGTAAGAACCATCTTGAGTTCTGCAGATCGAATCCTGAAGAGCCTGCTCTCCATCACCATTAGTCCTTACTAGGGTTTTCTGTCCTCCACCACTTGCAGAGCTCATTTCAAAATTACTGCATCTAGTCATTCGTTTGTGTCTCCATTTTAATTTTTACTCCACTATACATTGCCAATGATTGGCAAACAAAGTTGCAATCTCTGTGTGTTCTGCCCTATTTGAGGATTTTACTTTCTTGACTTGGTATCAGAGCATTTATAGTTTGAAGATTCATGGTATTATCACTCTATACTTAAATATTTTAAATTTCCAAGTGATTTGCCATTATACCACATGCAGAATCCACATTGGCCATTATAACAAAATCTATTTGTATCAGTAAACTTCCAAATCAACATCTTCACGGTCATAATCCATGAGAATAATTCCAAAAGATGATAATCCACGAGATGAAACCTCAAAGATGCAGCAGTTTGTCCCACAATTTTCACCATGACAGTAACAAAACTCTGTTTATTTATTATATGCAACCGAAAACTTGTCAATTGCGATAAATAGAAACGTGTTCCCAACTGTTGGCTTGTTCATGGACGAGCAAATCCATAGTGATCAAGCAAATTTGAATCCTAATAAGATATAAATATGTTAACCAATTGTTGGCTTTTTTGTATGGACAACCAAATCCTTATTGATGGAGTATTTCCTCTGAACACACTTTCTCTGATATATTGGCTTGTGTAGTGGCATGGTTTCGTTTGTTTTCTCCAGGAGAATGCTATCATACAAATGGGAGTTTCTATCAAGAACATATAGGTTTGGCAGAATAAATCTATATGTTAATCCGAGCAGTGTTTTTGGCATAATGGGTACTAAAATCCATCATGAGACATGAATATACACATCCTTTACACTAAACAGGGCTCATAATCTCTCCCAAATTGCCTGTAATAAAAAAAAGACAGAGCAGGAGGATAGGCCCTTTCATAAATCCTCTAAATCAATCAGGCTCCCAAAGAAAGACCTCTCCACAACAAATGCCTTGGCAAATCAAGACTACGTGTACGGGACTGAAGCTTTGTGTTTGTGTGGCGTACTTCATTCGAGCCCATCTGATCAAGAATGATGACCAAACTCATTACAAAAGTTTGATCATAGCCAGCCTGTACAATCACACTGAACACATCCCGTCCCAGTGTTATCTCTGGGCTCACTTGCTTTCTTTTTGTCTGTTAATAAACAAAAACAGATTTTTTAGAACTCTGCATCGAACAGCAAATATTTTGACTTTAGTATTTTGTTTTATTTAGACTAATAATGTAAGTTCTAGATAATAAGTTTTATGTTGGATGTATCTAGAACTTTTATATAATCAATTTATTCATCATCAGTTAATCTGATTTGTGATCAAATTTGTAATCTCTTAATCAATAGAAGAATTTGAAAAAATTATAATTGTGAGAACGAAGACAAACCTCAGCAACAATGTTCTGAGAGCTGTTGTAAATAGTGCATGATCTGTTGGCAAAAGACCCTTCAATTTGGTAATCTGGATGCTTCTTCTCTGATACTGAACCCACGTATATCTGTGCCAAAGTCTTTGTAGGAAGAAGAAAACTCCTCCTCACTACAAACAATGGCTTTTGACCATCTGATTTGTCTTTTAAGAAAGCATGCCATTCATTGTACATGCTAAGTCTCTGTTATTACCAAAAAAGAAAAAGATGTTAAATGCATTGTAAGGACCAAGTCTTACATGAGTTTTGATGATCATAGATATAACAGATCTCTCGAAAAAATTAATGGATATCAATTTTAAAACATATCAAATTTTTACATTCTAAATACTGATCACTGTTATTTCTAAATTAGATTATATATCAAAATTTTGAATCACATTCTATAATCTATTATTCGAATAGTTTTTATATCAATATTTTAGATTGCATTATGTAATACATAATCATTTTGGATGTGAATCAAGATTCTGATTCAGATTGTGCTAGAGTTCTCTGCATCAATTTTTCACTCTATGATCTATCATCCAGAAAGTTTTTACATTCACGTTTCGGATTGCAATCTATGATGCATCAACATTTTAGATGATAGATCAAAGAATTTTGATCCGAAAAAAATTGATATAAAAAATTCCAAAACAATCTAATGCAGAAACAACAATGATCAAAAAGAAAAAAAAAAAAAAAAACCTTATATAAATACTGTCATTCCTTGACATCCTCTAGACAACTACTCAAGACATCAATACTAGTTATTAGAACAAGAGTGACATACCTTTCTTCTCATTGTGAGCAGAGAATTTCCTGCAGCGTCCATGAGAACCACCTCGTTCTTATATCCAGAATCATAATTGTCAACTCTGAAGGCAAGGTTCCCATTTGCATCAAACACATTGAAACCATTGCAGTTGAACATAAATGCTGTCTTCCATACAGTCAATGCTGTCACAGACTCATTGCAGAATCGCTCTTCAATCACAACATTTTCCAACAGCTGTGGCCCTTTTGGGTGAATCTTGGTACGCATTTTCCTTCTCTCTTTCTGGCTAAAGATTAATGAAAAAATAGTGTGTTTGGCCAATTGGGTTGTTGAGACAAACTTATATAATAACATAGTGATCAATGCTTCTTGTTTTGTGTTTTAACTTATCCGGATTCTTTCCACTTCAGTCTATGCGATAAACTTTTGTTCTTTGCCGATCTTATCAGGAGATACTTTTAATTAAATGGGTTTCAAAGTTTGAATGTAAATGCGCGGTTAAAAAGGCTACCACGTATTGGGCGGCAAGGATTGTTTAATCCATGGGCGGCCACTATTGGTCGGTCAGATAATAATAAGAATGAGAAGAAGTGATAAGGGAAAATGACGTGCATGTCCTCGTGCGGGTACTATTCCAAGCTGCCCATCTTCCAACACCTTGACATCTGGCGGACCCATTAAGAGGAGTCCTTTATTCTATCTATCTTCCATTGTTCAACATGCCATCAATGTCTTTCAAATGATTTCTAGGAAAAATCCCTCTAAAAGGATTCTTAGAGATTGGAACAAAAGCACTATGTCTTACATAAGATTTAAATGGATGACATTGAAAATCTTATCAAGTTTTATTCTTCATTTTGTTTTTCTTAAGCTAGTCATGCAAAGGTCATTTTCAAGCATAGTTCTTGATATATTTGCGAGTCTCTTTTAGTTTTTCAAACTTGAACTTGAGACTTCTCAATCTTTACCTTCGTGTGATGATTTAGATAGAATCTCTAGGGTTATCTTTACCTTGTTGGAATTTCTAAATCACAATTGTTGGCTCATTACTTTAATGAACTATTTTATTAGGAGAAATCCTTGTAAATGCATTCTTAGAGATTTGAACAAAAAGCACTATGTCCTACATGAGATCCAAATGGATGACATTCAAAACGTTGCCACTTTTTATTATTCATTTTGTTTTTCTTAAGCTAGCCAAGCAAAGGTCATTCTCAAGCATGGCCCTTGGTATATTTGTGAGTCTCTTTTGGTTTTTCAAACTTCAACTTGGGACTTCTCGATATTTACCTTTGTGTGATAATTTAGATAGAATCCCTACGGTTATCTTTACCTTGTTGGAATTTTGAAACAGCAATTGTTGGTTCACTTGGAAAACTCATTTGTGTACAGTCTAATATATGCTTTATTCTCATAAACAAAAGCATGTTTATGTTGAGGTTGGTCACTCTAAAGAATTGAAAGATGGTGTTATTGATATTCAAATTAGTCATTTTTATCATATCTAGTATTTTCTTTACTTCAACTTTCCAAACATTGTCTTAAATATCAATCCTTTGATCATGATATTATGGATGGTATATAAGTTTCACCTTGTAGTAAGGCTTGTGTTCAGTTTGCTAAAGCTCCCCCTTCTAAAATTATAAAGGGTGGACTATAGTAAAAATTATAAAAATAATTAAAACACTACCAACAATGGAGATGCTCAAGCTAAACCTTCAACCAATGCTAGTAACCTAGCTATTAAGCAACAAGCTAAAGGGTTTTCAATCTCTCAAGAAAAGGGAAAGTGATGCAGGAGCATCCTGGGTGTAAGAGCAATCTTGCATCACCCAAAAAAAAATATTTCTATTTTTGTATTCAATAAGGGCTATTTTGTGCAGAGCTACTATTTATGGAAAGTTACTATTTTTGGTAATTTTCGTATGTGCTCAGAATGATCTGATTTCTTTCTTGGAGGTTCATTTTAGTCATATAAGTCTGCCAGTAAAGTTTCATTGCCAGATCAAGTGTATATTGGAAGACATTGAAGATTTTCGGTATTGGCAGCAAGGTACAGAAACTTTGAACTCAGTTTTGAAGGCTTTAGAGGCCCCGGATGAGGTCGAAAATTTGAGTGACGGGCGCTTGCGCGGGTCAAGCCTATAGAGCGCATCGTGGCATTTTTGAAATGGGGTTATAATAGCCGATCGGGTCAACTGGTGATGACTTATGGTCTTCAGAAGTTGGGCCACCTGAAATGGTGGAAAATAATTTTCTTCAAAAATTTTGTTCGGCTTTCAAAGGTTATCTTGAGCCGACTATGATGTAATAAAATGTAAAATAAAATAATTCTAAGTTTGGTCGGCCTTATTGGCTAAAAATTCTGGAACCTTCCCAGGCGGTGGAAAATTGCCTATATAAGGAAGGCTGTATTATTGTCTTAGGCAGTTCAGAATAGTTCTGGGTAGTAGATCTGGGTAATAGTTTGAGGCTTTGTCCTACAGAATATTGTAAGGGAATGCCCATGTGGCTTTGCATATTGTAATTCTGAAAGTTTGTAATTCCACATTTGTGGAGATAATAAGAAGCCAATTTTCTGTTCTTGCATATTGTTGTTGTTTCTCTATATCTGTTATGTGTTTGTGGTATTAAGGGGAGCACCCTTCATCAGAAAGGGTGGCTCAAACCTTTAATAGAAATCCTTCTAATCAACCTAAGTTATTTAAAATGCTATAGTTGACTTCCACGTGATTATCTGAATCAAAGAATACTAGTCATTTTCCTTCATCTCTTCTAGTCTCACATTTTTTTCAAGCAAAGGGCATAAAGCCTATAAATATATTAAATATAAAAGATATTGTCCAAGACCCTTGAATAGCCAAAAATAGCATGAGAACTTAATGAAAACCTCATAAATTGGCTAGTACTACCATTTCTAACATTTATACAAGTGGCAAAAACAAATCATTGTGAAAAAATATTACACATTTAAATCTGCCCCCAATGATAACCAAATAATATTTTAATCCCTAGAGGATTCCTTCTTGTGTTGATCGATTCCATTGTGGAAGATGCAGAGACATGAAAACAATGAAATCTTTGTATTTTCATTGCAGATGCAGCCTTTGATGAAGGCCCAAAATTCATTATCTTGCAAAGGCTTCCTACCATGTCTTCTAGGTTCAATGAGCTCTAGGAAAAGTCAAAATGTAGAACTTATCGTAATAGAGAAAGCATTCGAACAATAGGATTGGTCAAAATTCAAAAAAAAAAACTCTCAAATTTTACTCCTCCATACTTGTGTTACCAGAAACACGATGTTTACATGGCGTTTCGCGTTTCAACGGTGGCAATGGGTTTCTTGTTGTGAAACGGTTGTTTCTCTGCCATCCCACCATTATTCAAATTTCACAAAATTTTTGTATTTTTTGAAAACTTTTTTTTTCAACATTATTAATGTTTATGTGTATCTCCATAATTTTTTGCATTGTTTTAGCCGTAACATTGTTATTAAATATTAATGTTTACTTGTATATCTCCAATTTTTTAATATTTACACACCAAGTTAAGTAACCCTTAGTTTCAGGATACCGTAGATTTGGATGCATTCAAAGTGGAATAAGCTACTAAATGGAACTGATTAAGATTTGTATTTTTTAAATAATTATTTGATATAATAATTTATCTAAAATTCACAAACATGATTCAATGTGATGCATTTTAAATATATATATTATTAAATAATATATAATATAGATTAGATTTTAATAAAAAAATTAAATAGCTTTTAAAACTATTTGAAAATTTTAAATTCTTTTATATTTATAATTTATAATTGTTATTATAAATATAGAAATATAAAATTTTACAATGACTTGTATGTGTATATATGTATATCCGTTTCTTATACGAAACCTTTTCCCATCACGTTACTGTTGCGGTTAGGTTTCTCATTTCTCGTTTCTAACAACATAGCTCCATACAAATCATAGAAGCTTCCCCTCCTTCTTGGGCCCATACTAATGCCTCATCACCTTCATTTTCTTGTTTTGCATCCTCATTCACAATCTCCTTCATTTTCTTGTTTTGCATCCTCATTCACAATCTCATTCAATTATGGAATAGGAAGAGTGTGTTCCATAATCCTTTCTAGAATGTCTTGTTTAATAGGGGTGACTACTTGAATGATGTAACTATGTTGAAGCAACATAAACAGGGCTCACTCTTTCCCAAATCTGGCTAACCAAATGGATACCCAGTATGTCTCTGTGCCTATGAATGGCATTTCTAACAAAACTGAAATCTTTCAATTCCAATGCCAATTTTATATTGTCATAAACTAACACATAGGCTGGATGTTGCAGAGAATTTCTACTAAAGAGACCCCCTATAAACCCATCCCCAAAGTGTAAATTATACCCATGCACAGTGCGAAGATGGGCATTAAGATGAACTAACCCCTAGCTTGCGCATTTAGCTACCAATTCTTGAATCTCATAATGTGATTGAAGAATCTATAGAATTTAAAATAAAAATTGATAGTAATTGATGTGGAAGCACATAACGCCTAGTAAGTGGAGATAACACTTATTCACCAATTATGCACTGTACATACCTCTTGGAGTAGGAATATTACATATTGAAAAGTGAATTTAAATCCTCGTTTATGATTTGGTCTAAGAACAGAATTTCCCCATCCACTAGTGGTAGAGAAATTCTCAAATTGAATAGGCGATACTCCATTTTTCATCTTTCACAGGTAATGCAACCCAAACAGTCTCTTGAAGCTTCTTGAATTACTTCCGAAGATGAACTGCTTATAGTGGCTATACATAAAAACTCCCAAAGCCAAATAAATGATGTCTTTGTACTAATTATCAAATCAATTGTCCTTTACTCCCAAATTGAAGGCTTGAAAATATATATTACGCAAGGGATGAATATTTGAGTTATGTAACTTAGGAGAAAATCCTTTTTCGTTTCAACCCAAGTTGTACTTGTCATCATAAAACATTTGTTCACAAATGTTTGCAATATGTGATCTCAAACATTTCCCAAAGGAAATAGAAGTACCATTAATTTGGCTCTGCAAATGATTTTGTGCACTTATTGTTAGGAATGACAACAACATTGGTCACATCGAATGCTTTCAAGATTGAGCCACTTTTTCTAGATTCTTTGAGAACTAGTAAGAGATCAAAGCCTATGAAATCCCAACATTTTTTATAGAATAAAGGTGTGAACCCATCAGGTCCTGGAGCTTTTTTAGGAAGCATGGAAAATACTACTTGTTTCACCTCATCAATTGTGAATTATTTCATGAGGTTGTCATTGTCCTGTTGATCAATAATAATAGACTGAGCCCCTAGAATTTCTTCATTAATTTGATTGTTTTGGGCATTGTATAATTGTAGGGGGTGGGCATGAGGTCTTCATAAAATCTTACACCTTCTTCTTGGATAAAAGCTAAATTTGTAAGGAGTTCCTCTGTATTTGCATTTTGGATTGAGAAAATAGTTTGAAAGGCTCCTTTAGCTTTTTCGGAGGTATGAAAACTTTTTGTATTATGGTCTCCATCTCTCAACCATATTTCTCTAGACTTATGCCTCCAATATACCTCTTCCCTCTTGCCAAGTTCTACCCATTATTCTTGGAGAGTCTTCTGCTTAGTGTAATTATTTGGATCTAAACCATGTTGTATGATATTCTCATGGATATCCAAGAGCTACTTTTGAACAACTTCTTTCTCTACAAAATGTTTTTAAATACTTTGGAATTCCATTCTTTGATTTGGGATTTGAGGAATTGAAGCTTCTTTTGGAATTGGAACATCTTTGTACCTTTTTGGAAAGGATCACTAAGCCACCAATGCTTGAGCGGGACTTGAAAATCTAGATGTCTAAACCACATTCTTTCGAATTTAAAGGAAGGTTTATGAGAATGTGGCATAGCCCCTATATTGAATTGTAAATTGATAGCATAGTGATCTCAACCAATAAAGGGAATAATTTATGATTGCATATTATAATGTTGAGCTACCCAATTGTCTATTAAAATGAACTGATCTAACCTTTTCTATAATTTTCAAAAAGTATGTTCAGTGATTTGTCCATGTATATTGACCTTGAAGAGGAATAATATCTTGAAGAGCATTATCCTGAATAAACTGCTAAAAATATTCTATAGTCCTCAGTGGAGGGATGATCCCTCCTTTCTTCTCATTTAATGATACAATGGCATTGAAATCCCTACCCAGATTAATGTTTCTCTCTATAGACTATTGTATATACCTTGTTAGTGCATTCTATACTCTTTTCTTCTCAATTGTGGGGGCAAGACCATAGATATTGAGGACTATAAAAGAAAGATCAAAACTTTTAACTTTTAAAGATTTCCAATTCAAACATGAGTCTAATTCTACTAACACATGTTTTGGCTCACATAATGTGATTAGGCCCCCTGATGCCCCAATAGGTGGAGTATGGATTGATTTCCATGTCGGCCATTTACCAATAGTAGACTAAAAAGAAAGTTGGGAAGTTTTTGTCTCTTGAAGTAGAATGAAGAAATCCCTATATCCATCTAGCTTTTTTTTATTTGGGATCTCTTGTCAAGGCTATTAATTGTAATACCCCAAAATTGGCACCTTACAATTCTAATTAATTTTGGTGCATTTCTTCAAATTTCTAAATCATCAAAGTCCTATTGTCCTAGGCAATTATGTCTACTAATTGACTTTATTTGACTTGGTGTCAAATGCAAAAAATCCCAAATTTGCATTAATCATACACTATATTTAACTCTTAAATATTCGACATTTATTGGCTAAAAATCCCTATGATTAATTAATTTAATTCTAAAGTCCTAAGTGCTTTTAAATTAAATTAATTCCACCCCTTTAGCTAATACACATCAAAGGAATTAAATAATATTTGGTTATTTGAATGGATATCTTTATTTGGATTTAATTATTCAAAATAACTCGAAAAGCCACCCATGTGGCAATATTCATTCATTTAATCAAATAATTCACCAATTTGTCTCACCTTCCTCTATGGAGATGAAGAATCAGCCGTTTCTTTCCAAGAAACTCTTCATCCATCTCTTGGGCTCTTCTATATTATGAACCTTCTTTTCTTCATTTTGGAGAGGCAATTTTAGAGTATCAAAACTATAGTGGATTTTTGTCTCAATTTTCATAATTTTAAAACCTTTTATTGCATAATTAAAGTAATTCTCATTCTAGTATAATTTTACTTTCATATTAATTAGTTTGCTTATTATGTTCTAGATTAATTCCCACCTTTCTTTCAAGCTTCATAGATTAAATCTGCACTTTCATGCTTAGATTACAATTGCATCTTCATTTTAGAGTAATTGCAATTTGATTATCTTCATAGCTTTCAAATCCTCCATTTTAGATTTGGTCTAATGGTTGTTGGCTCTCATTGTGAGAGTAAATTCAAACACCCCATCTAAATAGGAGGCAATAGGTCGATTCGATTGATCGTGCGAATTGGACAATTCATGTTCATTTTCATATACAGTGATTGAGCAATGACTATGTTGTGTCTATGGCTAGGTTAGAGGTCCAAGTTCAGCTAGAAACATTTTGGCACCCATCGTGGGGCAAAAAATTGATTTTTGGCCTCACTCTCAAAAAATTTCTGATAAAAATTTTGCACTCTGTCGTATGTCTGTACTTCACTGTGTATGGATTTTCGCGCGAGAATTATGAGCATACCACGTGAAGTTTTTCTTTCATTAGCATTCTCTCACGCGACAAAGCACTCCCTCGCATAGGTGCCTGCATTTTCTCATGCGACGCCTTGTACTTCCTCGCGTGAGACTGGCCATCACTTTTAAAAAAATTTCTCAATTTCTGCAAATTTCGTATTACTATTTTCTGACATCTATCATTTGCTATTGTTTTTATATCTCTAATTTTTCTGACAACATAATAGTGGGTTGCAGGATGATTGTCGAAGACATAAACTTGCTAACGGTTTGCTTCCAGGATGGTTGTCAAAGATTATCTTAAAACGTTGTGCTTGTTTACTGTTTTACACACATAGTATAACTAGGGCCTTGTGAAGATTTCTTAAGAGTCTTGATAGTGAGCTAGGGTAATAGGCTCTTCATTACATGGAAGTGATGCCCATGGATGAACCTAAGACCCAAATCTTGCTAGCATGATAGATACCTAGGGAAGCAAGGAAAGCTAGTGAATCTTTAGCTCGTCTACTTGTTAGGGGATTATGCTCTTATCTCTTTGAGAGAACCAGAAACCCAAAAGCTTGTGGATTGGTTGAGGAGGAACTAGCTTGGTGATGAATATGTCTTGCATGTTTGGGTAAGGTGAAGAGGTAGAGAAGTATTCTCTTCTTTCTTTGAGAGAATCAAAAAATATGATCCTTGGATCTAAGCCAAAGTTTGTGTCACCTTTAGAGGGCCCGTCAGAAGTTGAACCTCCAGGAATGACCCAAGTGAGTACACACCTATTGCCGGTGATTCCACCTCACTATAATAAAGAATGCTTTTTTGAGTCTAAAGACTCCAAAGCCATGTTAACTTCTTTCTCTTGATTTCAACTATCATCTTGAGAAAGCTCCATCTATTGTACTAAGCGGCGCCACTCCTAGCCCTGCTTGCAGGGGTGTATGACTTTTGGGTGATGGTGTGGCTGCGAGGCCTCAACCCTGTATCAGTGGCACTGAAGGTTCGTGTGAACGGAAGCCCACTACAAATTTTCTTAGTTAGTTTCCTACCTGGATCACCTCTGAAAGGAGACATAATATTTGCACGGGGAGGGGGAAGAATCTCTCCCCTAGATTCTCACCATAGGCATGCACCTGGATGTTTGAAGGTGGTATATGATGCTGACCCCTACTTCAAGGGTAACCTTTGAACATATACTATTGAGTCCTTGGAAACACCAAAAATATGGGCGCCCTCTAGGGGGTGACATGACTATGTGAGGTGAACGCATGCACGTAAGCTGTGAGGCATAGATTTTGTCTTCTCTACCATTTTTTTTGTAGGGATAACTAAGTGATTATTTCGAGTCTTAAACTATCCATCATGATTAAACAAAGACTCTCATGATTCTTCCAAGTTGCTTTGTCCTTGGTAGAACTGTTTGTGACTACTTCTTGCATCACTATTGTTTGGTCTAAAACTTCATGCTTGTAAATGATTTCTTGCAACATTCAAACTGAGATTTCTGATTCAAACTGTCCAAAAAATGGAAATTTTGTCAGAGAATAGTCCTTGATGTGTCTCAAAATCTAACTTTTACCTTGAAAACTATGTCGATCTATCGAAATTTGGTCTTTTCCTTTGCGAGATTTCAAAACCTGAGCATTTCCTCGTGCAAGATTTCATTCTCTTGCGCATAGTCTGGCACTTTCTCACACAAACAAGCACTTTCTTACATGAACTTGTACCCTAATTTCCTAAAACAGTGAGCTACTTCCCGTTGACTAGTGAATTTTTTGCCTGATTTAATTTTTGCCTGAGGTCTGTTTGCCAGTTTTCCTATTGTTCACTATCTAAAACTAAGTGTCTCGAGCTGTGAACCAAATGATTACTGCTTAAACTGGTATTGTCTCTCTGTTATTTGTCCTATCTTTCTATGCTTTTGTACCTTGCAACGCAATAGTCAAATCTCGGTTGTTCTAGCCATACTCTTGACGATTCATGTCAGGTGCATTTTACATCTTGGCTATTCTAGCCTCTTTATCTCCTTTTTTACTATCCTAGAGATAGATTTCTAGCATAATCTGAAGTCCTCTCTCGTTGCATTTTCGTCTATGCCTATTACGACTAGAAGTGGCAACACATTCCCCATCCATGGAATCAGACAAGGTAGAGGTAAACCTCGTAATCAAGAAATAGGTTGTTCCAAACCTATTATCCAATCTGAGTATTGTGAGGGATCCACAAGTTCCTCTTCGTTGAGTACACTGAAAGATAGCTCACCTCAATCATCATATCCAATATTCCAGGCATGTAATAATCCGTTGTTTCAAGCACAACCCGACTTATTATTTCAAGAGCAAGATGATCTATTGTTTTGTAACTTTGGAAGGCCACTTCCTCAAACCGGACCTATTGGTCTTATCGAACCTATCAATCCTTTTGATCCTATCAACACACCAAAAGTTACCTTAGCCATGCCCTTTCGGCATCGTTCACTTCATTTTACTGAGTCTTCAGCTGCTGCCCAATCTTACATTGACAAGATGGGAGATCCATTCAATTTCCAACCGGGAAAATACAGCCAAACTCATGAGCAATATCAAAACAAACATCCTGGTCAATCTTGAAATGATCTATGTCATGATCAATCCCAAAATGATCAGAATCAAGACCAATCTCAAAACAAACCTCAAGGCGATCAACAGCCATATCACTATTGCCCTCCTCCATATGACCAAAATCAAAACCAAAGTGACCAAAATCAAGTCACAAGCATTTATGAGATCCTTGGTAATGACGATGAGATGATAACTCAGAATGACATAGATGCGGTGAAAGCCAACAAGATTCTTATCAAGATGATGGAGATCCTCCTTCTAGAAGAGAAGGAAAAGTATTTTCTAGAGCTGGCCAAACAAGGGGCCAAATTACCCACAGACTACCAAGTCAAAACGTTTGTGGCCAAAGAAGAAGAGACTGAGACTGCAAAGTTGAAAAAGATGATTCGAGACATGCAAGACCAAATTAGCCAACTTGTGAGGGATAAAGATAAACCTATACAACAATTCACAATGGAAAGCATTTGTCCTTTCCCTTTCGATAAGAGTCTTCACATGCCACCTTTTCCCAAAGGTGTAGAGCTGCCTAAATATGACAAATACTTGGGAACTACTGATCCCCAAGATCACCTGAGGGAGTTTGGCACTCTATCCATGGATTTTATACATGATCAGACATATCTTATGCATGTCTTTCCTCGTATCTTGGGTGGACCAGCTATGGAGTGGTTTTCTCGGTTACCCACTGGAATAAAGACTTTTGATGAGATCGCTAATCTGTTTATCCAACATTATTCCCATAATATTCAGCATCCAGTCAATATTTGAGACCTTTGTAATCTAAAACAGCGACAAGGGGAGCCTTTCTTGGCATTTCTCTAGAGATGGAGACAACTATGTACAAAATATCCTCGCAAACTACCAGAGTCTAAGAGACTTGACATATTTTTGGACAATCTTGTCCCAGATTTTGGATATCAAGTACAGTTACAAGGTCCCCTAACCTTTGACAACATGATTAAGCAAGTTGTCCTCATAGAAGCATTTATGATTAAGAAAGGAGAGTTGACTTTGCAAAAAGACAACAAACAAGGGTCTTCCTCCTCAAACAAAGATAAAGGGAAGTTGTCAACAAGAATAGAGATGTGGTGAATGATGGAGTGGTTGACAATGTGACCCCGAAGCTTGTGAAATCTATTTTCAATCTTTCCTCTAGTATACGGGTGGTCAAAGCTACTGAAAAGGCTGCAACGGAGACTCAATAGCCTTCAAGATTCGCTAAAAAAGAGCCTTGGGCATCTCGACCCAAGCGTGAGTTCACGTCCTTAGGAGAACTGCTTGATGTGTTTTATAAGACTCTTGTGCAAAATTAGATACTCACTCCTTTGGAAAAGTGTCTCTATGATCCGCAAGTCACTATCATTGATAGTCTCTAATTTACATCCCAGATAACTTCTAACATTCTCTAGATGTAAAACTCCATCT
This sequence comes from Chamaecyparis obtusa, assembly GCA_027943335.1. Lineage (NCBI taxonomy): Eukaryota > Viridiplantae > Streptophyta > Pinopsida > Cupressales > Cupressaceae > Chamaecyparis > Chamaecyparis obtusa. The sequence goes on from BSBK01008450.1 coordinate 154,231, forward strand.
GGTACGGATGATAAAGCTAATCTAGGATCATCTTCCAAAGGTTCTACTAGTTCCCTTTTCACCTTAGGTCTATTCTTATCTTTGACATTGTGAATCAAAGAAACATCCATGATTTCCTCTAATTCCTTAACTAGTTTAAAGATCTGCCAAGTAAAATACCTCAATTCTGTGATTTTAGGGCTTGCGTAGATTCGGCACAAAAATTCTTCACCAAATCCTTGCAAAACGCTTCCAATCACTGCTCTTCGATCTCCTTAACACTTGTATTCACTTTGATGATCAAATAATACCGTTCATGACCTTTTATCATTTCAATCTCGCTTAGATCTGACATCGCATTCAATTCTTTTGCCGCTTCTTTCCAAAAAGCTGATTCTGTTAACTTGCAAAACTTAAAACTTCTTGCGATCTCGCAAAACATAATATTTTTCTTTGCGCTCTTAACCATAGCATTAGAACATCATATAATACCTTGCATTAATTGCGCAAGACTCAATTCATCATATATCAATTTCTACACTAATCTAAGTTCCTATTCTACTGTAATTTTCATGAATTAAGTGCTTTGAGATGGGTTAGGTAAAGATTCATTCTTACCATTTAATACTTCACCTTTCTGACTACCTTCAGTGCTGAATATGTCTCCTTGATCTATGCTTTTAACAAAATTCACTTCATCTGAATTACTACAACATCCTTTCTAACTGTTGCTTGCATCTTCATTTCTTCTTGCATGACTTCTAGGATTAGGATTGGTATGAAAAACTCTATTGTTCATTCTGCAAAACTTTGTTGTATGTCCAATCTTGTTACATATCTGACAAATTATTCTATTGTTTCCATATCTTGGTCCAGGATGATTGATCTGTGATTTGCAATTTCTAGCAATGTGTCCAACCTTGTTGCATCTATAACATACTACTTCATTTCTTCTGTTCATATATTCAGTAGGTTTCTTATCTGCATGGTTAGTATTTCTAAACATTCTACTATTATTGTTATTCTCAACAAATTTAGGTTTTCTGCATTCAATAGCTCTATGTCCAAAACCATGACAATTATAACAATAACCATTAAGAGGTTTAAATTGATTACCTGTGCAATCTCTCTTCATATGACCAACAATATTACAAGCAAAACATCTACCTTTGAATTCTCTTTGCATACCTTTAGGTGATTCCTCTTGCTTAGGTGGTTCTTCTTCCTTAGGTGTATCTTCAGATTTGTTAATCTCATTAGACTTCTTCTCATCTATGCTTTCAGATATTTTCAAATCTAGTTCCTTGCTTTCTTCATTTGCTTTTAAAGTGTTGAATCCAAGACCAGTTTTATCATAGAATGGTTTTGATAAGATATTTGTTCATCAATCTTCTCACTAGTTGAATATAGTCTTTCAAGTTGCTGCTTAGATTGAGTCAGTTCTCCTTTCACAATTGTATTGTATTTCTCAAGTTCAACATACTGCAAATTGACTTTCTCGAGTTCAGATGTTACTTTACCAAGTTTAGATTTTAGCCCTTCATTTTCAAGCTTAATATTTTATTCTCAGATTTTAGATTTGCTTCATTCTTGCCATTTCCATCTTTCAGACTTAGCTTCAAATTTTCTATCTTCAATTCATGTTTAAGGATCTCATTTTCTTTTTCTAAGCTGTCATCACAATCTTTAATGTGGATTTCGGATTCCTTTTCAGATTTTAGATCTTCCAACTTGTTTTTCAGTTTCTCAATGAGGTTCTTTGCATCATCATATTTTCCTTTCAGAGTATCTCTTTCTTTAGTAAGCATATCAATCTATTCAAGAGCTTCTTCAAGATTCTTTTGTAGTTGATCCATATCTATAGAGATCTTACTCAAGTTGCTAGGCTTTCCTTGAATGATTCTTTTCTGAGTAACTAAGCTCTGATACCAATTGTTAGAAATAGGGAATACTGAGAGGGGGGGGTGAATCAATATTCTACAAACTTTTACTTTTGCCCAATTATGGATATAACAGATTATCTTAACGCATGCATAACATAGAAAGCTAAACAATATGCATAACAATAAAATAAAAGAATTCATAACACATTATTTGTTCTTGAGGAAACCCTAGCCAAGGGAAAACCCTGATGGGGATGGCACCCACAAAGATCCACTAATCAAAAGTATCCTATTAAGAATGTTGACCCTGTTAGGAGTATATTACATGCATATAGTGTCTCGGTCCTGATTAAGGGACTATAGGCCTTGTTAGAAGCCTCAACCCTGTTAGGAGTTGGTAGTACAAAATGTGATTGCCAGATGAGCTCACTGCCCAAACAAGTAATATACAATATCCATTGATTACAAAAATGGGTCAAGGTACATAACCTTATACTGCTTGCATCAATATCTCTTTGTTGCTCTTTCACTATTGCTATTACATACATTCGTTACTTCTCTTTACAATTACATCTTTACATATCTTTATACAAGTTATTAAGATTAATAACTTTCCAGTCAGCTATCATATTACAAAATATCTTTATCCAAGGTTTAACATCTAGGATGTCATCCCTTCATATTGTTAAGTCATTATTTTGATAAACAAAATAATCCCTTAACTCTTTATCAATCCTGTCTTCATATTATGTCATGTCGGCTTAACAATGTCTTTAGTAAAACTGTCATAACTTCTTTCGTACATGTCGTACTGACTTGTGCTCTGAGGTGAGTCTTCAATAATCACCATAGTGTCTATGTTCAAGTGCGCAAGCACTGAACTTACTCCAATCAACATCGCCAATCAAAATTGTCTTAGGGTTCACTGGCAAAACACACTGTCTCATACTTAGACAATTTTGCATTGTGCTCTGACATACTAGCACTCTGACCTGGGTGATCTTCATGTAGATCATATGTTGCCATAATGACAACATCTATGTAACTAACTCAGCCAAATTGCCAACAAAAGAAGCTTGATCTATAAGGAGTGATTCCTGAAAGACTCTTCTTAGAGTCACGTTGTTTGGAGCATAGACATCAGATGTCATCCATTTGACTAGAGATTAAACATCTCTAAAGGATATGTGTAGAGCATTTTAAGAATGAGATTGAAGGGAACCAAACAAATTATTAGGTCTCCAAAGAATAGCCAAATCATTAGAGCCCTTTTCTTCCCCTACATCATAAGAGTTAGTAAATAGCTGGATAAGTATTTACTAATTTTGTAGAATGCCTCTTCTATCATTTTAGTCTCTTGAATAGGAAGGATATCTAGATGAAGACATTTGATCATATGTTTAACTAACATTTATTTATGAGGGCCATTAAGCCCTTTGATATTCTTAGTTAGAAGAATCATCTTTCTAACTTACAAGAGAAAGACCGCTCTAGAGTACTTTGGCTACCATTCACCACATCCCTTTTTGTACTAGCCTCACAAATATCCTTAGCCAATCTACATACAATTTCGTTGGTGTTCCTCACATCTATCAATTTACGAACCTTCAAAAAGAAAGACAAAGGAGAGGAGTTCTTATTCATTAAACGAAGAAGAGGGAGGAGGGGGTGGAGAAGGAAAATGGGGAGGGGACGGAGTGGGGAACCATAACAATTACCCTAGAGAAATAGGGAGGATAAAGGAGGAGGGATTAGGAGCAGGAGGCTTGGGATGGACTGAAGGGGGTGAAGAGGTGAACAAAGATTCATCAAAAGGAACCAATTGAAAGATTGATTGGGAGTCCAAAACTTGAGGAAGGTCCACCACTAGAGCAATACCAATAGACCCTAGCTCCTCAACACTAGAAGGTTCTACTTCTAGCACGAAAGAATCCATAGTCTTTCCCTCCTTTGCATAGACAAAGCCATCTAGGTAGGATCCAAGAATATCTTCATCATCAATTGGGGCTAATGAGAGGGAATCCAAGTTAAGAGAGTTAGGGGACTAAACAAACTCCACAACTTTATCTTTGCTCAAAGAATATTTCTCTTCAACCTTAAGACATTTTAAACTGAGGTGGCCAGTACAAGAGAAAATATGGAAAAAGGGGGTAGAATTCTCATATTCAAACCTCTATGTCCAGGAGCCCAACCAGAAATTCAACTCAATTGACATTGAAAGAACGGTAGATCAAGAACCACCAAAATACATAAATGGGCAAAAGAAAATCCCACTCTATTTTTAGTGACAGTGTCCACACTCAAGAATTCCCCAAAGGAACTTGCAATACATTCAATCACTTCTTCATCCTATAATTCTAGAGTAAGATAAGAAGATAGACCCAAGTTGGGACATCGCCATAAATATTCCCAATCAGGGTGCAACCCAGTCTCCATTTGCAAATCTGGAGAGGTTGTTTGCCATAAAACTATGACCCAGCAACTAGGTTATGAACACAATCTTCCTTCAAGGTGAAAGAGAAGCAAAAACAACCCTTAAGGAGGGAAGAAATTGAAATAGAGCCCTTCATAGCCCAATACATTGCTACCCACTTTCTGGGTAGAACAATGTCAGGACGATGGCCTCCAAATTTACTAACTAAGGAGTTATGCATTTTTGCAATAGACTGGTCAAGGGAAGGGTCAAAGATGTTGATACAAGTACCAACATCTGACTTATCAACCGAAACCCAACCCTTCAAAGGTTCCTGGGATTTCACAAAAGTATCAGAATGCGGAAAAGACAGGGGAAGAAGATCGACTCACCTTGGAATCACCTCCGACAGTCTCCAACTTGTTCAATTTGTAGTTCTATGGGAGAGCAATCTTAGGGAAAATGTGAGCGATGATTGCGCGCTTGATATTGGGATCCAGACCACCAACAGGAGAAGCACCCCATAAAAAACATTGAGTACCCTGTTAAGAGCCCCGTGTCCTGCTCAGGAACCATCTTGAGTTCTGCAGATCAAATCCTGAAGAGCCTGCTCTCCATCGCCATTAGTCCTTACTAGGGTTTTCTGCCCTGCACCACTGACAGAGCTCATTTCAAAATTACTGCATCTAGTCATTTGTTTGTGTCTCCATTTTAATTTTTACTCCACTATACATTGCCAATGATTGGCAAACAAAGTTGCAATCTCTGTGTGCTCTGCCCTATTTGAGTATTTTACTTTCTTGACTTGGCATCAGAGCATTTATAGTTTGAAGATTTTAAGAATTATAATATCTTTTCATGGTATTATCACTCTATACTTAAATATTTTAAATTTCCAAGTGATTTGCCATTATACCGCATGCAGAATCCACATTGGCCATCATAACAAAATCTATTTGTATCAGTAAACTTCCAAATCAACATCTTCATGGACATAATCCATGAGAATAATTCCAAAAGATGATAATCCACGAGGTGAATCCTCAAAGATGCAGCAGTTTGTCCCACAATTTTCACCATGACAGTAACAAAACTCTATTGATTTATTGTATGCAACCGAGAACTTGTCAATTGGGATAAATACAAACGTGTTCCCAACTGTTGGCTTGTTAATGGACGAGCAAATCCATAGTGATCAAGCAAATTTGAATCCTAATAAGATATAAATATGTTAACCAATCGTTGGCTTTTTTGTATGGACATTGGACAACCAAATCCTTATTGATGGAGTATTTCCTCTGAACACACTTTCTCTGATATATTGGCTTGTGTAGTGGCATGGTTTCGTTTGTTTTCTCCAGGAGAATGCTATCATACAAATGGGAGTTTCTATCAAGAACATATAGGTTTGGCAGAATAAATCTATATGTTAATCCGAGCAGTGTTTTTGGCATAATGGGTACTAAAATCCATCATGAGACATGAATATACACATCCTTTACACTAAACAGGGCTCATAATCTCTCCCAAATTGCCTGTAATAAAAAAAAGACAGAGCAGGAGGATAGGCCCTTTCATAAATCCTCTAAATCAATCAGGCTCCCAAAGAAAGACCTCTCCACAACAAATGCCTTGGCAAATCAAGACTACGTGTACGGGACTGAAGCTTTGTGTTTGTGTGGCGTACTTCATTCGAGCCCATCTGATCAAGAATGATGACCAAACTCATTACAAAAGTTTGATCATAGCCAGCCTGTACAATCACACTGAACACATCCCGTCCCAGTGTTATCTCTGGGCTCACTTGCTTTCTTTTTGTCTGTTAATAAACAAAAACAGATTTTTTAGAACTCTGCATCGAACAGCAAATATTTTGACTTTAGTATTTTGTTTTATTTAGACTAATAATGTAAGTTCTAGATAATAAGTTTTATGTTGGATGTATCTAGAACTTTTATATAATCAATTTATTCATCATCAGTTAATCTGATTTGTGATCAAATTTGTAATCTCTTAATCAATAGAAGAATTTGAAAAAATTATAATTGTGAGAACGAAGACAAACCTCAGCAACAATGTTCTGAGAGCTGTTGTAAATAGTGCATGATCTGTTGGCAAAAGACCCTTCAATTTGGTAATCTGGATGCTTCTTCTCTGATACTGAACCCACGTATATCTGTGCCAAAGTCTTTGTAGGAAGAAGAAAACTCCTTCTGACTACAAACAATGGCTTTTGACCATCTGATTTGTCTTTTAAGAAAGCATGCCATTCATTGTACATGCTAAGTCTCTGTTATTACCCAAAAAGAAAAAGATGTTAAATGCATTGTAAGGACCAAGTCTTACATGAGTTTTGATGATCATAGATATAACAATCATTCAATTTATATACAGATCTCTTGAAAAGATTAATGGGTATCAATTTTAAAACATATAAAATTTTTACATTCTATAATACTGATCACTGTTGTTTTTAAATTAGATTGTACATCAAAATTTTGAATCATATTCTATGATCTATTATTCAAGTAGTTTTTATATCAATATTCTAGATTGCATTATGTAATGCATAATCATTTTGGATGTGGATCATGGTTCTGATTCAGATTGTGCTAGAGTTCTCTGCATCAGTATTTTTCACTCTATGATCCATCATCCAGAAAGTTTTTACATCCACATTTCGGATTGCATTCTATGATGCATCGACATTTTAAATGATAGATCAAAGAATTTTTTTCCTAAAAATATTGATGTAAAATATTCCAAAACAATCTAATTCAGAAACAACAATGGTCAATATCAACCATAACTTATATAAAAAAGAAGAAAAAAAACTGATATAAAGAAGAAAAAAAAACTGATATAAATACTGGCATTCCTTGACATCTTCTAGACAACTCAAGGCATCTATACTAGTTATTAGAACAAGAGTGGCATACCTTTCTTCTCATTGTGAGCAGAGAATTTCCTGCAGCATTCATGAGAACCACCTCGTTCTTATATCCAGAATCATAATTGTCAACTCTGAAGGCAAGGTTCCCATTTGAATCAAAAACATTGAAGCCATTGCAGTTGAACACCAATGATGTTTTCCATACAGTCAATGCTGTGACAGACTCACCGCAGAATCGCTCTTCAATCACAACATTTTTCAACAGTTGTGGCCCTTTTGGATAAATCTTGGTACGCATTTTTCCCTTTTCTCTTTGTGGTTAAAGATGAATGAAGAAATAGAGTGTTTGGCCAGTTGGGTTATTGAGACAAACATAAATATAATATACTGAATCCTGATTAATGTTTCTGGTTTCCGAAGCAGTTATATAAATAAAAGTACAATGGCAATGCCATTTTTATAAATAATAAAAATAAAAAAATTTCTGCTTTTCTGTTTTAACTTATCCGGAATCTTTCCACCAGATACACTTTTGTTCTTGGCCGATCTTATCAGGAGATAATCTTTAATTAAATGGGTTTGAAAGCTGAATGAAAATGCATTGTTAAAAAGGCAACCACGTATTGGGCGGCAAGGATTGTTTAATCCATGGGCGGCCACTATTGGTCGGTCAGATAATAATAAGAATGAGAAGAAGTGATAAGGGAAAATGACGTGCATGTCCTCGTGCGGGTAGTTTTCCAAGCTGCCCATCTTCCAACACCTTGACATCTGGCGGACCCATCAAGAAGAGTCCTTTCTTCAGTCTAACTTCCATTGTTCAACATGTCATCAATGTCTTTCAAATGATTTTGTATGTCTCAAGCAAACGTGTTGTTTCTAACATCTACAATAACGTGGCAGTTAAGCACATATTTTTAGGATTTTGTTTATTATCAATGCAATAGTGTATTTATTGTAGAAAGGTTTAGTTTGTCTTTATTATGGTCTTAAATTTTATCAATGCAATAGTTTTTATTTGGGTTGATTGTTTGGTGAATAGGGCTAGTGGCACTTTCAAATAGAACCTTATAAATATGTTCTTAAGGTATTTCATGATGTATGAATTTGAATCCACTTTCAAATGAATTTTTACTCATTCTAATATTTGATTATGCATGTAAATGTCATGAACATTTACTTTAATGGACTATTTTATTAGCAGAAATCTCTCTAAAAGCAATCTTAGAGATTGGGACAAAAAGCACCATGTCCTATATGAGATCTAAATGGATGAAATTCAAAACCTCACCAAGTTTTATTCTTCATTTTGTTTTGCTTAAGCTAGCCAAGCAAAGGTCATTCTCAAGCATGCCCCTTGGTATATTTGTGAGTCTCATTTGGTTTTTGAAACTTGAACTTGGGACTTCTCAAATTTTACCTTTGTGTGATGATTTAGATAGAATCCCTGGGGTTATCTTTACCTTGTTGGAATTTCTAAATCGTAATTGTTGGCTCACTTGGCAAACTCATTTGTGTACAATCTGATATATGCTTTATTCTCATAAACAAAAGCACGTTTATGTTGAGGTTGGTCACTCTAAAGAATTGAAAGATGGAGTTATTGATATTCAAATTAGTCATTTGCATCATATCTAGTGTTTTCTTTACTTCAACTTTCCAAACATTGTCATAAATATCAATCCTTCGATCGTGTTATTATGGATGGTATATAAGTTTCACCTTGTAGTAAGGCTTATATTCGGTTTGCTAAAGCTCCCCCTTCCAAAATTATAAAGGGTGGACTATAGTAAAAATTATAAAAATAATTAAAACCCTACCAACAATGGAGATGCTCAAGCTAAACCTTTAACCAATGCTATTAACCTAGCTATTAAGCAACAAGCTAGAGGGTTTTCAAGCTCTCAAGAAAAGGGAAATGGTGGCTCGTGCCTTTAATAGAAAGCCTTCTAATCAACCTAATTTATTTAGAATGCTATAGTTGAGTTCCATGTGATTATCTCAATCAAAGAATACTAGTCATTCTCTTTCATCTCTTCTAGTCTCATATTTTTTTAAGCAAAGGGCATAAGCCTATAAATATATTAAATAAAAGATATTGTCCAAGGCTCTTGAATAGACAAAATAACATAAAAACTAAATGAAAACTTGATAAATCGCCTAGTACTACCATTGTCAACGTTTATACAAGTGGAAAAAGTAAATCATTGGGAAATAATATTACACATTTAAATCTGCCCCTAATGATAACCAAACAAATAATATTTTAATCCCTAGAGGATTCCTTCTTCTATTGATCGATCCCATTGAGGAAGATGCATAGCCATGAAAATAATGAAATATTGTTATCTTCATCGCTAACATAGCTTGAGTGAAGACCCAAAATCTATTATCTTGTAGAGGCTTCCTACCTTGTCTTCCAAGCTCAATGAACTTTGGGAAAAAGTCAAAATGTAGAACTTGTTGTAACAGAGAAAACCCACATTTTACCTAGATATGTTTGAAACTTGAAAGCATTCAAACAGTGGGATCAATCAAAATTTTAAAAAAATCAAAAACTCTTATGACTTTACTCTTCCATACGAATGAGAGAAGCTTCCCCTTCTTCTTGGGCCCCTACTAATCCCTCGTCACCTTCATTTTCTTGTTGTGAATCCTTATTCACAATCTCATTCAAGTCTGGAATAGGAAGATAAGATAAGATAAGATAAGATAAAATATTAATGTCCAACAAGAGATCACAAGCGGGCCTAAGGGACTGAGAGTACAATAGAGAACCCAGAAGATAACAGGACAACCAAACGGTGTCCAAGAAAAGAGGAACCAATAGAAAAAGAAGCAGCAACAAGAGCCAGAAAAGGAGAAGAAGTTGCGAAACCACCAAACACCTAGTGGTTTCCAGACACCAAAAAGTATCTCAAGATCGATGGATAACTATCTGTGAGGGGAGGAGTTAGAGTTTGAGTCTGTCTCTGGGAGGAGGGAGTCCGCTATTGCTGATGGGGTTGTAAGAGCAAGTGGTCTCTGCGATGTCTGATCGATCTAGGGTGAGGGACAGAGGAAGGACTCTCAGGCCTCTTGGTTCCTCTAGGGGAGGAATCCAGAGCAAAGAAGAAGGTGATCCACTGGTAAAGGGACGTAGAGCCTGGTGAAGAGAGCACCTGTAAAGTTGAATCACAGAGATGGAAGGCCTCCTAGAGATAAAGAGCCAAGCAGTGTTGATCCTCGTACCTGAAGAAGGAAGACATAGATCTGTAGTCTCTGAATAGACAGTGGAACCTCCCACAAATCTCATAGTAAATCAGACAGTAGAATAAGAAATGGAACTCAGTCTCAGCCACCCTCATATCACAACACTAGCAAAGCCTCTCCTCCCTACTGGTCTGGTGGTCAGTCTGGATTTGAAGTCGGTGGGAGCCAACTCTAAAGGACCCAAGCTGGATACGTAGGGCGTGGGACCAGCGTTTGAAAGTATACTAGGGCCAAGTGATCAAGCCATCCTGTATGTCAATATAGTGCTTAGAATAGAAGGCCATACGAGGCCGAAGGCCATTAGGAGGATCAACCCACGTCACCTGAACATACCTCCTCTAAATATCTAACTTGGTGATCTCGTTCAACTCTAACTGAGGGGGGAGGAGATGAGCAGGAGCACCAAGGGAATACTGAAAGGGAGGGAGGTGGTCGATATCAATACCAACAAAGCTGAGGAGACTGGAAGCCTGGGCATACCAGCACCGAGCACATCTATTAGGGTCTGAGGCCGCCAATGAAGCCAAAGAAAAATAGGAAAAGTAAGAGTAATGGTATCTACCATCAGTCGAGTTAGCAAAGCCCCTGAGTTTGTGGAGTAACTAAAAAAGATCGAAGATCGTGCAAATTCTGAAGGGATGAGCCCCGAACTCAGCTAGAATGATGCTAGTGGGAGTGATCAGCTAATAGCGAATGAAGCATTGGAGAAAGAGGGTCTAGACTCTCTCAACAAAAGCCCAGTCAGTAGTCAATAAGGAGGGACCCCAGATAGTCGAGCCATAAAGAATAGTAGGACTAACCAGTGAGTCAAAGATAGACATCTTTGATGTAATATCCTAAAAGTGATGTCGAAAGCACTATCGCTCAAGGCAAGAGAACCCAAACCCTTGTTGATCTGTGGTGTCATAGCCGGTCTCAAACTGAAGCGTGGCCTAGAGAACCCAATCCCCAAGTATCTGTAGCTGGAAGTCATCTCGATCTTGGTCCCTCTAAAAAAAAAGTGGAGATGTGAGGTTTTCAAACAATTGAAAGACATGACCCGCGTCTTCCCCAAGTTCACCACAAGTTGTTGAGAGTTGCAAAAGGAGGCCAGGCCATCCAAGAGTCGCTATAACCCCTCAGGGGAGGAAGATAAGAGCATGAAGTCATCAAAAAATAGGAGGATGGAGATCAGGGTCTGGTGGAGGAGACAACCATCACCAAGAAGTGAGAGGCTCCTCAGCTAGGTCTTAATCTCATCAATATAGATACCAAAAAGTGTAGGGAAAAGTGGGAAACCCTGCTTAACACCGATCAAACTCTGAATGAAATTTGAGAAACCAAGTGGGGTCCTAAGATGCCCAACAACACTCTCATAGAGTCTCATAATGGCAGCGATCAATCCCTCAGAGATCCCAATGTCTCTAAGTCTCTGGAATAAGGTCGACCATGGGACAGAGTCGAAGGCTTTGTGAAAATCCATAAAGAAACAGTACACCTTAGTCGAGCGATGTCGAGCCTCCTCAATAATGGCCCTGAGAGTGAGGATATGGTCTATAGTCTAAAAATTTGCTCTGAATCTAGCCTGGCCTCTGGCTCTGTACCCCAAACTATCCAGCTATCTTGTGAGAAGGATGTGTAAAACTATGGTGTAGAGTTTGGCAAAGGTATGCCCAATCATAATGGTCCTGTAATTACCCAGATTAGATGTCGACCCAGCCTTATGGATTAGGTGAATAATATGATGAGACCAAGAAGGTGGAAAACTAGTGTAAACCACTTTGTTGAATAGAGTGGCAAGATAGGGCCCAAGAACCGAGACCCTGAGCTTGAAGAGCTCAACCTGAAAACCATCCTCATCAACAGCCTTACTACAACTCATGGTCCTAAAGACCTTTGAAATGATGGAGGTGGTAAAGAGGTGGCAAGGGGGGGGGGGGTGAGGTGGAGGGAGGGATGACCAAGGATATCATAGAGGATGACAATGTGGGAGAAGAGGGAGTCAAAATCCATGTCAGTGGGGAAAGCGGGGGGTGGGGGAAGAGTGTACAATAGAAGAGCTATGGAGAGACCTGAAGGGATGAGCTGAGAGATCTGCACTATTCGAGGTAGAAGAGTCACTTCTTACTCCAAAGAAGACTATGATAGGAGAGCTTAATCACGGGAAAGGAGGGGTCAAGAGTCATGAAGGTGAGACAAACAAGGCAGTGGAGAGACTTGTAATCCTGGTCGAACTAGTGGTTCTGGGGCAGGAGCTAGGATGGGGTGACCTGGTAGCAATTGGCATGGTGCGGTGTGGAAAGGAGAGCGCAATGGAGTCAAGGATCGCAATAGAGATGTGGCTAAAAAAAGTGGAAGCTCCTAAGGAATCAGTGAGGGGTAAATGTGAGAGAGAGTGTCTGAGGTGGGAAAGGAAAATGTCACAGTCGGTGTCAAGGAAAGAGAAATTGGTGCGAGTGGGAGAGAGAGGGGCAGGGGCAAGGGGGAGAAGGAGGTGGGGGGGAGATAGGGGGAGGGGGAGGAGAGGGAGAAGCGTGGATGGAGAAGCTGAGGAGGGAATGGTCATCCAAAGGGAGGCGGGCAATGGTGAAGCGACTAATGGAAGGAATGAACGAGGAGTAGGCAAGGATGTAATCAACAACACTAGAACCCCCACAATGGGGCTGGCTGGTGAAGGCGCCAGAATCAGGGAAGCAGGGAAGCCCATTAAGAACCACAAGAGTAGAGGACTCGCAAAGATGGAGGAGGTGTCTGTCATACCGGGTCAAGGGACCGTCAACATCCATAGAGGTGCACTAGAGACTAGCAACATCACTATCATACTCTGAAATACATAAAGAGTCCATTCGTATGTCATGGAAAGGAGCCTGAAGATTCCTGGTACGGGCATTAAAGTCACCCAAGATAACTAAATTCCCTAAGGCAGAGAACCTATCAATCTAGTCAATAAGATCATAATATGGATCACTCTAAGAACTATGCACAACATACAGAGAAGTAGCAAGAGGGAAGTAACATAAAGAAATAAATAAATCTTTGTCAAATCTACCCCTTATCTGGACCCACATGAATCTAGTTAGACTGTCATAGTGCATAATGGTCATCAAGCTAGCCAGGGGGTCCCAAATAAGGCAAGTGACCCCACCTGAACCTCTGACACTGCCAGAAAATCTAACCTCATCCCAATGTGCCGAGAACCACTGATAACCGAGAATCCCAGGAAGAGGACGAGTTGGGCTCTCATGTGTCTCCGTGACAAGAATAATATCTTCAGCACTGATGACATCTAAAAAGAGACTAGGTAAGGACCAAAGAGTGTCATTACCATTCCAGTAGTGAATAGTCAAAGAGTCTCTAGTCCTCACCATCTCCTTCTAGGCCTGCAAACATCATTTAGTTTGGGGAACCATCTAGGGGGGCTATCCCTAATAATTGCGTTAAGGTTTTGTATGATAGCCCATTTACCATCTGACTGGGCAGCAATAACGAGGGATCGGGCATGTTTTAATTCTGCAACCTGGGATTTGGTAAGATCCTCATCAAGGTAAATTTTTGTTGGTAGTGGGAAGAGTTTTATGCGAGCCTTAAGGGCTTGTAATCTGTCTAAAGCACAAAGGAATTTGATAAATAATGTGGAATCAAACCTAATCCAACCCTTGTCAATACTCATGTCAAGTAGCTCAAGTTGGTCACAAAGGAATGCATATGCCTTGTCCATAGGATCGGTGATGTCAAAAGGAAGACCATGAACCTTGAGATTGAGTTCTTTGGTGCATCATGTAATGCCTTGCCAGGCAACCCAAGAGGACAAGACATAAACCTCTATAAAATGCAAGTAGTAAATTTTTTTTTTTAATTTAACTAGAATAATATTCATCATTACACTTCATATTTCTAAAAGAAGAAATAATTTTCTACTACTTGAATGTAAGATTTATACAACTTAAGTCCTCATGGGTTCCCTAACATCGCTACTAAAGCAACATCATATAGACCATTTACATGCATAAGATATTCATGGAATCATGAGCTTAAAAGATCTACGTTCATTTTAATGCATCAAGTTAAATGTCCCTAACTTATTTCTTTTATTAAACATAAGTTAATCATCCAACATCATTATTCCTTTTATCAACTCATTCCATAAATTCATATTGATTTCATCTACATCTACTTTCCTTTATATCACTTTTCTCTAATAATTTAGGTAAGAGATTAATATTCATTAAGGTAGGCATTATCCTAGGTACTTCATTAACATGAACCAAATATTAACATTATAATCAAATTACTATTTTATTGCATTGTTTCATAACCATTCATTGTTAATAATTCCAATCACTAATCTATCATTTCTCAATAATTTCCTTGGATCCTTTCATCAAGAGAGAATACATTATTATTGCGATACATCATTATATATAACTATGTTTAAGATTATTTCCTTTACATATGGACACCATAAGAGGATAGGAGAAATAACATAAACACTTTCTTTTAATGCTAGTAACATGTCCAATATTCCACATTCTTTTCCCTTTCTTTTACCTAGAACTACCCATTCCCTTATGCATTTCTTTGAATTGAGATTACATCAATACTACAAGACTCCTTTTAGGAGATTAAAATTACATGAATATAGATACATAAGTACATCTCAACATATTAAAATATCCAATAAGAAATCTTCAACTGTAGATCTGGAAAGGAATATCTGCTAGGATCATCTAGAGAATCATGAACAATACCTTGATATAAATATTAACCACCCAACCACTTGGAACCAATAGGCCCACTCCTCTGAGCTAGGAGATAGAACCAAAGGCCCATACAAGAGGTAACAACTAGGAAATTCCTAAGGCGGTGATAAAATTTCCCCAAAGTCACAACACAAAAGAAAAGACAAGAAGACCACAAGGACTACCAGAGGCATGATCAAATTTGGTAGAGACTCTAAGCTACAAGCTAGGTGAGTGTCATTGCATAGCCCTCACCCCTTGGGTTGTCCTGGTACTAGCCACTCTTGGCCCCGGCCTCCAAGTAGGCACATGCGGAACTGAATGCCTCTCATACAGACAAGGTCATTCAGTCGTACCTATGCATAGGTACCTTCTCCCACTCCCATCCTTAGTCTTTACTAGCACTAAAGGCATGGGTGAGGCACAATTAATCTTGATTAGTGTGTAATTTCCCGTTCCAATAATCTCCCATTCCCAATTCATTTATTTAGGTTATCACTTGATTAAATAACTCATAGTAGGTTATCCTGGTACTAGCCACTTAGGGCCCCGACCCCTCACTATGAGCAACTCACCTAGTGTACTTAGGTTCCCTAACATACATATAAAAATCATAAGAACATAATAGATCCATCATCAAGAATTCATATCAATTCCATAACAACATTTGATTGAGTTTAGGAAAACATATGTTGTCCCTGGTCCACTTGACAACCCTAAACCCAATATGGCATTCAAAATGTTCCAAACATATAAGAAGACATCCAAGTGATATTATAAACATATTCAAAGTACACATAGATCCAATTAACCCCAAAAAAAATTCTAATAGCATACGAAACCCTAAAACTTAGTGATGTTCTTAAACTGAATTATTTCAAGCAAGGATTAAATGCAAAGAATAGTCATCATAGAACAGTCATCCATATCTTCCACAAAACAAATAATAAAGACAATCGCTTTAGTGGAGATTTAGATAACATAATTATGGACTCTCAATTTTATTTTTAGGAAGATCCAATGGTGGGAAAGAAAGTTATGACTTCTGGTTTAAAATAAAAAACTCTGGTTAGGGTTCAGACCTGCCTTCACTAAAATGATTGTAATTTTCACAAAACATAATTAAAATTCTCCAAACCAATTGAAAATTAAATATAAGACTTAGGAGAATATTTGATATCAAATTAAAACTTTAATATAATCATTTCAGCCTGTAGCATATGAATACATTTGACAGAAAATTTAGAATCAAGAATGGATAGGCATAGTCTGCCAAAATGTCACAAATAAGGAATTAATTCGACCCTAAAAATAAAATCAGAGAGATACCCATTTGGGATCTGGGAATTTTACTTCCATAAAATCATATTAGTAAAAATATAGATGTAATTTAAATTATTATAATAATAAATCTCAAAAAATGGGTTGCTAAAAACCCTAGGAAAACACATGTCAATTCTTACAAACAAAAACTCAAAACTTTAAAGTAACCATAGAAATGAAAAGTATAGATATGATAAATAATGATAATATATAAATAGATCCATAATCTATCAGAGACATAAAGTAACTAAAATATTCAATCCATACCTCATGTCCTACGAAGGTTGAATCGAAGAAGGAAGGAAACAAAAGAGAAGACAAATCCAAACTTGAGATGCATCCTTCAAACCCTATCCACTTTCAGAAATCTCCATGAAGGAAAGAAATAATTCCACAACAAAGAATCCCTCTCTCAACTACTGAAATTCTCACAAAAATGTCTCTTTCCCAAAAGAAAAGATAACCAAAAATTCTTAAAGACATATGCTTACAAACTCTCCCTCACATCTCCAAGTTTTCTCTCCAAAATCTCCATGAAAAGTAAGGCCATCCTCTCCTTAATGCTTCAGCCCCAAAATCCCCTCTCTTCAAATGAGAAAGTAGTGCATATAAATAGATTTCCAAAGGTTGAGAGGAAAAGTAACCAACTCCCAACTAACTCTTAACTAAAGGGTATTATAAAATAACTTAATATCATACAACTATATTACTCAAATATACAATAAAAGATGATTTGTATTCATTCATACACATATGTAATATTATCCTAACATATATGCATATGACATCATTAATTACATATATATATATATATATATATATATATATATATATATATATATATATATATATATATATATATATATATATATATATATATATATATATATATATATATATATATATAACCTATCCACATTATTAATAATTAAAAATTGAGAATAATATACCTCGCATTATTTAATATTTAATTATTAATAATAATATACTTTACATTAATCCCAAAATATACACCATCAACAATATCTACAATAATTAACATATAATCACATATAAATTATATATATATATACATACATATATGTGTGCACCCATATATATATTTATATTTATATAGATACATGCCAAATACCAAACACTATAATCTATAAGATTATGAAGTAATAGATCACAATATTATTACCTATTTATAATTACTATAGGATATAACACCGAGGTAGAATAAAATCACATGCCTCAAAATAAATCTAATCATCCAAAGAGACCATAAAAATAAACTATGAAACATATCGAGAAAACCATAAGATCAAACAAGGTCAACCAAAGTCAACAAGGAAAGTCAAGCCAAACTCCTGAGCAAGCATGAAACCCTGAAACACAACATAGAAAGATTAACTAAGAATCATACCAAGAAGGAGAAATAAATAAAATGAGCAAACAAATTATATAACCAAATGAATTCAAGTGGCCACAAGGCACTAACTACAACAATGCCCAACCAAGTGTGCTAGATCTAGGTTTTTTTCACCCAAAGGTTGACTGACAAAGAAGGAACCTTAATATTCCCAAATTGGAATAATGACAAAGGAAGACTCATGTAGGGACCTTAGTACTATCTTCATAACAACAATCATCGAGGATTTGAGGGCATGCTCAGACCTGTGAAGCCAGGTGAAGTCGATGCCCGGTACCTACAAGCCTGCATCACAAAGAAGAAATACATATGCATGGATATACATATAAAAGAAGACATTGCAGACAAATGACTGGGATTGATACATCGTGTGGACCTCAGCTATGTGAGTAACTACGACTTCATCCTAAATCATGAAAACACATCATGTATATATACACTCAAAGCATGCAGCATCATCATAACAAAGGTTAGAATCTCAAGCATTGTGTTAGTCTCTTATCAATACTAATAATAAATCAACATAATCAAATCATCAAGTGAGATACAAGATTCATCCAAAATAACCTTAATAGAAGAAAATATAGATAATCACTTATATATATCTATCAAGTACATATCATATAACATCCTAACTATATTCATAAAGGTCTTGAAGGTACTCAATACATACACAGAGATAAATACATACAAAAATGATACCTTTAGACAGTATGTCTGATATTAGAATCCTTGAGTACTAGCTTATGAAATTATTATAAACAAACTATAGGAATAGATCAAACAAGTATCATGAACAACTTAAGCTGTAAGAAAACATCAAAAGATCTCAATTCTTTCAAAAAACACCAAACTTATATTAGGGTTAGAGGGGTATTACACATCGAGCTCTTTCATCCAAGAATTTGGACTGCACAAGTTCTTCAACCCCTGTTAAGGGAAGTTGCTGTTGTTTTTTTTCATTGTTATTGCAAATATCCACCCAAGATTTTAACTATGTTTTAGTATTGTTTTTCAAGGCATTATGACAATTAAGGAGTTCATCCTGCATTTCCTTAATGTCTTTAATCTTAGCAGCATGTCCGATGTTTTCATCAAAGTGTTGCTTGATGTTGGATGTTTCAGCCACAAAGGTAGACATCTAACACTCAAGAACTGTAAATTTTAGAATAAGATTGGCAAGTTCCTCCTTGAGGAGTGTAACAACAACAGATTTGCACAAAGAGGCCCAAGTATTCACCTTGTCTTTAGTTTCGGTCAACAAAGAGGAATTCCTCTCCACAATTTCTGATTGTTTCTCTTTGATAGTGTCCAGTTCCTTGAGCTATACGGTAACAGAGTTCAAATCCATCCTAAGACCTATAGTATCGGTGACTAGGGATTGTACAGTATCCCTGAGAGTATGGTTCTAAGCTTCCAACTTATTCAACCGATCACAAAGAACAACACAAGGAAAGATATGTGTTTTTCAGAGTTGCATTTTCAGTTTCTAGTTTATTCAAATGGTCCACTATCTACTTGTATGTTTCTGTAATGGGTGGGGGTTCCAAGGCCAACATTCCCTATTTTTGTGATGAAGTAAACACTTCAAAAGTATATAGAAAACAACAACAAGTCTACTATTTTATTTTGGATGGAATGGTTAGCTATGGACTGAAGTCATTCTGTCAAACAATTTGTAGATAATCAACTGTCAAACCAGGAGACCAAGAGACCATAATTTATATCTAGCATTTTGATAAATAGTTCACATGCCCTGTCAAAGAATCCTAAAATTATAGACATGCCATACAGGGGTGCAAATTAGTGTGGCAGTGCTAACATGGAAGATGCCAAGTCCTCCGACCCTGTCGTAAGCACTGAGGTGTTTTGAACAAAATATACAAGACAAGAAGGGAGAATGTGGGGTAGACCTATTCCTACATACCACTAGTCCCACCAGATAAAAAATGTGTCCTTGTTCACTACCCAACAAAAGTCCCTTTCTATTCATGCAGAACCACTAGTATTTTGAGTCCCTGCCCGCAAACCCACAAAAAGGCCCTCTGTATTCGCGTAGGCCCATGGGTGTTTTGTGCTAGTCCTACTGCTCCAGACCTTGTACCTTTTCCTACTACTTACACCTTGCTCCTATTCCTACCTTCTCACACCCCTACTCTTCATGTTCCAACTGCTCACGTTCCAGCTCCTGAAGAGCGCATTCCATAATCCTTTCTGCAATGTTGTGTTGAACAGGGGTGACTACCTGAATGTGATTATATTGAAGCAACATAAATAAGGCACTCACTCTTTCCCGAATCTAGCTAACCAAATGGATACTCAACATGTCTATGTACCTCTGAATGGAATTTCTGAGGAGATTCAAATCTTTCAATTCCAATGCCAATTTATATTGTCATAAATTAACACATAAGTTGTATGTTGTAGAGAATTTCTACTAAAGAGACCCCCTAAAAACCCATCCCCAAAGTGTAAATTATACCCATGCACCACGTGAAGAAGGTTATTAGGATGAAATAACCCCTGGTGTGTGCATTTACGTACCAATTCTTGAATCTCAGAATATGATTGAAGAAGATCCATAGAATTTGAAAGAAAATTTGATGGTAATTGATGTGGAAGCACATAATGCCTAGTAAGTGGAGATAACACTTCTTTTTCAATTATCCACTGTACATACATCTTGCAATTGGAACATTGCATATTAAAAAGTGAATTTAAATCCTCGTTTGTGATTTGGTTTGAGAATGGAATTCCCCCATCCACTGGCAGCATAAAAATTCTAAAATTGAATAGGAGATACTCCATTTTTCATTTCTCATAGATAATGCAACCCAAACACTCTCTTGAAGCTTCTTGAATTACTTTTGAAGATGAATTTCTTATGGTGGCTATATATAAAAACTCATTGTATTGTCTTAAAATGGACACACTCATTATTTAAGACTTTTTAGCTCTCATCCTATACTAACTTTATGAACCATATATGGATTCATGCTCAATCCCTCTTTTCTCTTGTTCTGTCCCATATCTTCAACTTTCAACTATGCAGTCTCCAAGACCTTAGGGTTGGCTCCCTGTGGGCCAACCCTGGAATAGATCGACCAAGTCAACCTATTCTAAAATGGGTAGACCAAGTCGACCTATTCTAGAATAGGAGACTAGATCAACCTATTCCTTGGGGATTTTAAATCCTAGGGCCAGTGTTGTGTCGGGGAATTAAATTGCAAAATTGGATGACCCCATTGGCTTTCTTTGTTTTCTTGCCTGAAAAATAGTATAAAAGGAAGCCAAAGAATGTCATTTTAATATCCATTAACATCTATTGACATCCATTTTTCATCCAAGAACATTCAAGCATTCATCAAGCATTCAAGATTCAAGGATCCTTTGTGAGCATTTCCTCTTCAAGATCTAGCATTTTGTTAGCCATCAAGGGAGGGGATTTACATTCAAGCATTCATCATCTTCTTCATTGATGCACATTTACATCCATGGCTCCATGATGTGGTTTTGGTAGATCCATTGCATTTGTGGATATTTCTTACATCTATCATTGCAAATTCAACATCTACAACATACAAGTATTACAAAATCCTTATTGACAAGGGTTTCTAAAAGAAAGGTGAATACTTACATTTTTCTTGTTTCATTTACATATTTATATTTCAATTTCAAGGTTTATTCCTCAATCTAGGGCTTGACCAAGGCAAGCCCTCATCCACCCTAGCCCCAAATTAAGATTTTCTATGTGTAGAAGTAGGATATCAGAATTACAACCATAGATCTGGAAACTACTTGCCGAGACATTTCTAAAGAAGTTAGGTCAACTTTTCTATAGTGTCCCAAGAACACAGTGAATTTGTGGAAAAGTGTGTGGAACATGTTGCACCAAGTCGATCTGTTCCTGAAGGTCTGAGAAAAACAACTTTTATGGGTTTTCTGTTGTGATCGGGAATCTACAGTCGTAAGTTCTATCATGGGTTTAGATATGAAATTTTTAGAGAAAAAAGGAATATTCCTCTACACATGTCAAGGTAAGTACTCTATCATCCATTTCATTTCTTGGTCTAGACCTATTTTCATATCTTAATTGGGTTAATTACATACACTTAGCATCTCGATCTCTCTTACTTTTCTCATTAAATCAATTAGTTCAATTTCACATTTGCATTTACATGTCTTTAATCAAATCCTACATTGCATGAAAGAGGACTTGCTTGTGTACTTCCTTGATATAATTTGTGTTTAGGATTGGCATCCCTTCATCTTCTTGGGTTTTGCTAATATAACTTGGATTATATTGAGAGTTGTGTTTGGAAGCTCCTCTTTCTCTTGTATTTTGAGTGTTAGTGTTGGAATGGTTAATTAATTAACTCATCTCAGATAGTTTATATTGTTAGATTCATTAGTATCCATTTAACCCCTAAACATTTTGGTGAACCCGACGCATCTCTACTTTTTGATTTTGGAGTTAGATCCCTTGATCTCCCTTTTTTGCATTAGTCGTTTACCTTATTTAGGTGAGCCCACCACATTCCCCATTTCCTTATTAATATTGCAGTTAGATTTAGCTATATTTGTGTGCTTAGATATTTCTTTTTATACTCTTTATTACATTGATAATTGTGTCGATAGATCTCATTAGAGTTTCCTTTTGTGATCTCCTCTTTTATGAGATTTATTACACTAAGTCCAACCTCTAGAATTCATGTTAGGAGAAGTCATAGACTCATGGGCTCTTTTGATCATGATTCCTCTTTTCTTCCTAGGACCCATGATCACACGAATATTTTCCCTCAAGATCACAATCCTATCATGGAGCATAACTCTTCTCGCTCTTCCCATGATGAAGATGAAGTCTTAAGAGTTCCTCCTTCCCAAGTTGATAAGCTCTCTCATGAGTTTGATAAATTGGAAAATTGGCTTTAGCAAGAGAACCCAAATCTCGATAATGTTGCCACTGTTGAGGTTATTCAGAATCTTATCACTCATGATGACAATAACATCTCCATTTTGTGTGGTATATCACACCTTATTAACACTCATGTTAAGCCTTTGATGGAATGTGCTCAAGAGTTAGGATACATTCCTCCTTCCATGGTCATTGAAGCATCTAGCCCTCTCTCCACTACTATTCCTAGCATTCCTACTTATGCACCACCTCTCATGACAACTTCTACACAAGTCTTTAATCCTCTAAGTGTTGGTCTTCCTAACCCTTCAATTCCTTCAAGTGTTCCTTTGATCTCCATACCCTCTTCATTACCTTCATACAATGTCATTCCTTTTACATATTCCAATCCTCTTCCCATTCCTTCTAATCCTCCACCAACATCCTCACATTTTTCTTCCACCTCCTATAACTTTTCTAGTACATCCAATGTGTCTATGCCTACTATTTCATCTTCTAATCATATCATTAGTAGCTTGGTTCAAACCATCACCACTTTGCAACAACAAGTGGCTCAATTCACTCAATCTAAGTACAACATCCCTACATGTGACATTGCTAGTCCCCTTTCCTTAGATATCCTTCATGTTGTTAACCTGCAACATATTGAGATACCTTGTCTTGAGACTTATAATGGTAAGGGTGATCATGTGATTCATGTTAGGACTTTACAAACTAGATGTAGTGATTTTTCTCATGACTATAGGCTCATGGCTAATTTTTTTCACATGTACTTTTAGAGAAAAGCTTTGCAATGGTATTTATCTTTACCTCCTTATTCTATCAATTCCTTTCTAATGCTCGATAATGATTTCATTCAACAATTTCAAAATAATATTGGTCCTCATATTTCTTTGACTAATTTAATGCATTGTAAATAGAATGTTCAAGAAACATTTAGTGACTTTATTGGTAGATTCAAACACTTGTATGCTCAAATTTCTTATCATATGTCTAATCATGATATTCAACATTTTTTATCTTTAATTTACAAAAAGACATTAGAGATAATATTCTCTTTACTGAGTATACTTCCTTTTCACAGCTTTGTGCAGTGCTTCACCATTATCAGTTACAAGTGATCCATCTTGAGACCTCTGCTCCAATGGCTCCTATTACTATTGATAAGAATGATGACATTGTTCATCAAAACAAATTATCTAAGCCTAAAAACTACATCAAGATTCACAAGACAACCAACACAGTTGATGATCAAATGGCTGCTACATCCAAAGGTATGGCTACTTTTTCTTTTGTGTATCATCCTAATCATAAGTACACTCCTGTATCTGAACCTTTTCCCATGGTGATGATGAAGTTGATTAATGCTAAAATTATTAAACTTCCTCCTATATGTCCTATTAACACTAGCAAACCAATGCCTATGTTATTTGATCAAAATGTTTTTTTGTCAATACCATCGTCAACTTGGTCATGATACTCAAAAATTTTATTTTTTGAAGAATGCTATTCAAGATCTTATTGATTCCAATGTTATATCTTTTGATATTGAGGTTAATAATGAATAAATCTATAGCAAGGTAAAAGTAAAAACCTATGTCACACTTTTATAAAGGAAAAGGATGACAACATGCAAATTTTTCAACTTTAACGACATAAAAGTGGTATTTGTGTTTAGAATTTGAAGATAATCTAAACTAATGAAATGTGTAAAATTTGATGAAGTTTATGCTTATAACTTTAAAAAAAAAAATTAAACAAAAATTGACATAGTTTTTTAATTTTTGAAGTCCATTTTTTTTATTGCTGAAATATGGTGAAAATCTAGGCTCTAGTTCCCACCAAAAAAACTATATGCAAATAATCTTTTTTTCCTTTAATTTTAGAATATGTTTTAGATGACATGTATAGCTTGTTAGTGCATTTTCTTGCTGAATCCTAAAACACAGCCCTGAGTGCTTAGATAGAACTCTTTGATTCCTAGACTCTTGAATCACACAAGAAAATGACTAATTGATGAGGATTTGGTCCTCCTTCTGCTTCGAGTTCCACACACTCAGGTGGGTGCACCTAAAACATACTAAATCTGCATACATAAAAACTCTCTCACTAAAACCCTTTATGCAAAAATGAAAATCAGTGGATAGTTCTTAGACTTATAAAACATGGGAGTTCAACTCAACCAATCTTATGCAAGATCCCACATGTATAATCTACTAAGAACTAGGAAAATGGCCAATGTGACAACAAGGATAAACTACTTCTTCTCTTTGAGCTTTGAGCTCAGACAGGCTAACCCATGGATTCATTTCTTCAAAGAATCACTAACAACACTTGTATTTAGGAAACACAAGTTATAAGTATGAATTCTCTCAAACATGAAATCAAAGATGGATTGATTTAAAGATTTGATGATGAAACTGCAGGACAAGCAAGAGACCAGTGCCTTATCTATTGGGCAACAAAGTGAAACAAACATGCATTCCCAGAAAACCCTAACTCCAAACTTAAAAAAACCAAGTGAAGTGCCTTACAAATCACTCTTCTCACTCCAATTCCTGGACATCAGATTAATGTATAAACCTTAAATTCTCAGAACTTGTATTCAAGATTGACTCTCTCCTTGAAAGAAACTTAAAAACAAGATCACAACTACCTTATAGCCAGTGCATCAAAATGCCTTAAAAATTGATAGACAAGAATTAAGACCAGATACACAAAGACATCAACAAGAATTGAACAAGGATTCCATTGCTCTTTATTGAAAAATCATCTGGTTCAACATATTTACAAGACAAAGAAAAATAGAGAAAACAAGAAAAAGTCCTGAATACTGCCCAGCATAATAAATTTTCAACATCCTTTTGAATACAGAGAAAAACCAGAGATATAGAAAAAGGAGGTCAGTTACACAAAATTGACAGTTGTCCACTTAGCACAAAATATCTCCAAATATTCCTCTCAACTTTGATTTCCAACTGATTCTTTAAACTGATCCACCTTCTACAATCATTTCGCGAACTGATTTGATTCCATTTTCCAAGAAAATGACCCAATCACAAAATGCAAAAACCCATACTACTCTTTCCCATCACTCTGAAACTGAAAACAATCATTGCCATCAGATTCCTTGTCTTCTCTCGTTTCCAAAAACATACAACACTCCTATATTTTGATAAAAAAATGAGTCTCCAAGCCTTTTTTCCATGAGAGACTCTGTCATTTAAATGTTTGAATTTTCTCTAATGTCTAGACTATATCATATTTTAAATTCTTTTTAAACCTGACTTTTATATTATTTCTGCACTTTCTCTACACATGCCACCAGAATTTGACACTTGTCACCATTTGATCGGCTACTCAGACTTAACCCTGAGTTGACAACCTCATTGGGAGAACTCGTGACTGCATGCATTCTCCAAATCTCTGAACACTTTGTCTAACCATGGTTACATCAGGTGATTCAATGAATAGGCCATTCTCTAAATCTCCACATCAGTCCTTAACCTCAGGTGAAATTTGGAGAATGGGCAACTGAACTGATTCTTCCGATCTCCGAATGATTTTCCTTAGCTGCTAGGAATTTGGAGATTCAACAACTAAGGGATATCTCCAATTCTTTGAATGTTTTTCCTTAACTGCCAGCTATCTAGTGACTACTAATCTCGTGATCTCTAGATTATTTTCCTTAACTGCCAAGCACTTAGCAACCTGGCAACCGCGGTTAGCTGACCGCCACCTCCAGATCTCAAAATTTTCTCCAACTGCCGACCCCATTCTATGAATGTGCAACCATGCACCATGTGTCCACCTTGTTTAGTCATCGCACCACCGCTTGTCTGCAAAATTTCTTACCTATGGTCCCGCCAACACAAATCCTGAGGCACCTCTGAGAGCTTGCTTGCAGAGAGCCTCTGCTCTTCATTCTACCTTCAATGTGCATGGATTTTCTTATAAACATATGAAATATTGCCTGTGGAATGCATGTGGGATATATGAAACTGAAGTTTTTAAAGTTTTCTCCATATTGGGTGCCAAAATTAGGGGTCCCACAACACAATGATTCCTCCAACCAAGGGGCCTGCCAAGAGCCTCTTGGCCTCTTTACTTATAACATAATGTGACTGCTGGAGTATTTGAATACTTTGAAAATCCTAAACATAGGCAATGTGGGATATATTCACAAAATGCACTATGAAACTGATATGTGCCCAACCCTTTGTTAATGCAAACACCAATCTTTTATTTGTTCCATCGACACATGCCCATCCGTGTGATGTTTGGCCTATTGTTTGATACCTTTGTTCTATGCATGGACTAACATTCTCTACTTGTGTAAATGTCCCCAATAGTGTGCATGAACGTGCCATCCTTGTGAAGGTGAGATTAAACAAAACTTGGTCTATTTGAGGAAAGAAGATAACAATGCAATCAATTTGTTTGTTTTCTCTTCCTCCATTTTACACTCTAGTTCAATTCATCTATTTGCAGTCCATATCATCTGACTGTGTATAAATAGATGCCATAAGGAGCATAAACAAACATACACACATCCTTCTTCAATTGAGTGAGAAAAATGGTAAAGACAATTAGGTTCATTGCTCTTACTCTCACTACAATGCTACTGGTTAATATGGTGAGTGGTGGGAGTCCAATAGATGTGAATGATAACCATCCTCCTCCCCACTACCATCATCATCACCCAAAGGAATCTTTACAAAACTCTCACTTGCGTCACTTCATTGTTTACACGCAAGTCTCATCATCCATACCTTACGAAAATGCCCCCCCCTTTTTTATTTTTTCTAGCTTCATTTTTCTTTCTGTAGAGCCTCCCAACATGTGCTTTCCTTTGCAATGCGCAAGGTAACTTCTCCTTACACAATGCCACCTACAGACATAGCATATCGGTCCATTGCATTGCTAGCAGGTTGTAATCTATTCGAAACATGACATGCCTCCAAATGAGCATCCTGCCCTTGTATATGCAAGTCCCCTACAAATCTCCCTTACACAAGGCACTCAATCTCCCTTGCTTTCAAGTTTAAGTGGAAAATATTCACATGCAATGTATATATGCATACAGTTTATTGTAGATATGTATACAATTCATGAACCTTAAGCAAGAGGACTTGGGGTTAAGTTAAAAGGTGAGGAAACTCAATAGTTTGGTCATATGCTTGGGCCCTATTTCTTCTGTTTTTCCCTACCAGGGAGCTCATGCTCATTGGTTTTGGTACGTGGGCCCTTGCATTGGCAACTTCACCATGACTAGTGCGTGAGCTCTCTTTGGTAATGTTTGTAGCCTGTTGGTTTTAAGGTGAGCCTCATCCCTATAGTGGTCACACATGACTTGAAATCATTGTATGCTTGCCTCTAACTGGATCATCCCACCAGTTTTGATTAAATCCATTGGGAAATCAATTTGGTAATTCATCTTTGTCTTTCCACGTCAATTAAAGAAGTAAGGAAACTTCCTTAATGATTTTTAATATTTGAGTAAGTGGAGAATCCCTCCAAGTCCTGTGGCTTGTATGATGCTTCCAATCTCACTCATAGCTAGCACATCTTATCCAAAAAGGAAAGTTGAATAGGTATAGAAGAAGAATCAATGGGATCAATGAGGTAATGAGTATAAAAATGCACTTTAATTTGCTTCTTGTCCACTTTGAAACATCTAGCTATTTAGTGTTGCAAGTACGCAACCACCTCACTAATCATCTTCATGTGACACATTCAAATGTACTTAAAATGGTGGTTATCTAGTCTTCTAGAACATGAGTGCACACAATGCACCCAAAAGGTAGCCTCTAAGTGAAAACAAACCATGTTGTGCACCAAAAATAATCACATAGTGCACTTTGTAAAATTGACCAAATAACACCAGTTGGCCTCTGGGAGTGGCTTTGAAAACTGACCAAACGGCCTCACAGGAACATGCCACCGGGAACACACGATCACCCCTAACACCACAGTATGTTGGTCAAATGAAAAATGCTCAAAAAGACTTGAGCTGAAAGATAATAAAGATCAAATAGGGCCCCTCACAACACTGATTTCATCTACGATGTAAAACTGCACAAATCTCCTTCAGAAATGGCTTTAAAAACTCACCCATTAAAACTTTCAGGGACCGACAACTTAGGCACCGATTCTCCCTCATACAAGGAATATGAATCCACAACTAGCTTCCTCAGAAATTTGAAATGCCGATCATAATAAAATTCTTGAGATGACCTGTTAGATATATTCAAAATCTTAAACAGTGAAATATTCATAAATTTGATTTGGAATTGGCCTAGGAAAGTGGTCAAACGGATTTGTAGAGACTTGAAAATCTTCAGGTAAGTAGTCTTCCAAGTTTACAATATGAAATAACTTTCAATTATTCAGGACCTCGCACAAGGCACAAACTACAAAGCCTCAAAGTAGGCCACTTAGAATTCTGAACAATGCACACTCAGGAAATTTTGACAATCTGCAAATGGAATGGCTCTGGCAAATAGGACAAATGGGCACATGGGGGGCTAAAAAATGGAAAGATGACTCAATCTCATGCCTACAATATGATACAACAACCAGCATGAAATGATCAATCACAAGGAAAAAATACAGACCTCTAAAGTGAGCTACTTTATACAATTTTGGACAAACACAAAATGCAAAATTTTGAGAACACCTCCAAAAGCCTATTCCCAAAACATGCCAGAACTAAAAATTGGAAGTTCAAACCCACTACACATGTCAAATGAAAGGCAATGGACACCCTACCCCAGTGGTTCATCATGAAAAACAACATGCCCTATTTTCCATGCACCTCAAACTAAGCATCTTTAATAATTTTCAAAGGACTAATTCTAACACTTCGACAATTTTTTTACATTTGGACTCAAAAACATAGACTGAATTTTTGAGATTCAATAGTGGCTCTGACTAGGGATGTGTGCCCCATCTGAGCATTCAGAGGATCCATAATCTTTGGTACAGCAAACCACCCAAAGAAAATCAGCTTGACATTTTCACTTTTGAAAATTCCGAAGAGGGAACCCATAAACCAACTACTAAACAACTGAAGCAAAGAAACTTTAAAAAATTTACAAACATTTATAAAGGACTTCAAAATCTGTCAGTATGAGTCAGCATTTACCTCTATCAAATATATAATTCTCATTTGCACGAATCCAAGGTAACCTGAAAACACTTCTTTTGCTGACAGGATCAATCATACTGACATAAAACTTCAGCATATCATAAAAGAAGTAACTAGTATTTTCACTGTCATGAAGCATTTAAAAGTCACTAAAATTCTAAAAATACTGATCGTTGTGCAACATAGGAATGTCACACTCTTCAATACTTATAACCAGTTGAGGAAGAAATAAATCTGATTCAAGCATAAAGTTGGACATATGCTGACTTTCTTCAATAATTTCTTGAACATCAAAACAAAACCTATCAAATTCAACCTTTTGCACATCATGTGAATGTTCAAGAAAATTACTATGAACCACAACTTGTGGCTTTGAATCTAAGTCATTCTGAAAAACATTAGCATGCTGAATCAGGAAAACAAAAGACTCAAGATTTGCATGATGATTTATACATTCTTCTTGATTCTTTTCAGCTGCTTTTAAAAATAAGACATCATTATTTATTTCATCACAATCCTGAAGAAACGGACATATCTCTATCTAAAACAAAGAGTCAGTAATAGAAATTGAAACATCTACCATTTCTTCATGAAACATTTCAAAACTTGGCATGAATAAATCAACCAACAACCCATTACATACATCCTCATCTTGGCACATGTCTTCTGAGCAAAAATCACTATCATAGGGAATACTGTTAACATTGCTAACTTTTGTTTGACAAGACATTATCTCATTACCACTAACAATATCACAAACATTAATGTTAACATCAAACAAGCTGATTTCCATTTCTAGTGAAAAAACATAATCAGTGTCACTACCATAAGAGATGCTTTCATGGAAACTTTCACCAACTGTTTCATACAAATCTGAAAGCAAATCAACTTTAACACTTTCAATCAAGTCCTCACTTAAACAACTTTCAGTTTCATATTCAGAGTTTACCAAATCAATGGAAGAATTTGGAAAAGATGAGACTGACTCATTATCACAAATCAAATGTATCTCAGACTTGACACCATTACTTTCACAAACACTAAATACCTCTAAATCTGGATAATGAAAAACCATTTGAAAAAAAACCTCATGCTGCAAATCAGAGAGAGAAGGTGTCACCTTAGGCTCATAGGAATCAATACACTTATCAACTAAGTGATTACAAAGATCACTTACAAGACCTCTAAAGTAATCATTATTTTCAGCAATCACAACATCATCGTATTGCTACTCTTGAACTGTCAGTGATGAGAATTCATTTTCCCTGAAATCATCTGACTTATCATTGTTCTGAACTTGGGGCTGACTATAGAGATCACAAACAACATTAGGCTGAAAAGTTTGAACCAATTTTGAAGGCCCAATCTGATTTCCATTAGTTGACATTACACCAACCGGATCATAACACTTGTCATGATTTTCATTACTTACTTGAATCACCGAATTAGTGCCAACATTTGGGAAATCCATCTCATGAAATCTTGTATTCTCAGCACCATGAAGCTTTGGCAATCCAAACCTTTTCATTCTTTCTATGTCTGATGCCAACTGAAAAGCATGATGAAGATTTTGTGGTTCCTTGTCCCTCAACAAGTAACCCATTTTACTATCAAATGCAACCAAATAGATTACCAAAGACAATGCATCATGAGGCCTACATTTCTCAAGAATTCTCTTTAGTGTTGTCCCAAATATGAGATTGAAAGCATTCACCAACTCTTCTTTTCCTATATGAATGATGACGAGATCAACTAACAGGCTGTATTCACAAATGTACTCTCCATATGTTTCAATAAATGCTGACTCAAAACTCTTCGAAGAATAGATAGAATGGTAGGACAAAAATGAAAACCACTCCCTAGCACTTCCTACTAGTGATTATACAAACAATCTCATAATTACATCTTCATGGCTGACATCAAAATCCTCAATCAGGTCCATGAATGCACTTAAATGTTTCTCAGCCAATTCTTCTTTTCCCCCACTAAATTTGGGCAAGAATTTTCTGATTTCTGGGGGTATCACATTTGGGTAACTAGGAATACCCTCAAAGTCTAGAGGTGAATAATAGTTTAAAACTCTTTGATCTCTTGACTGGGATACCTTTTGGGACATGACTACATTTGAAGATACACAAGGCTGAGAGAATTTAAATTATATTTATACTTTCTACAAACAACCACAACCCTGTATATGTAAACTCAAGCATACATAATATGCATATTTTAGCCATAGCAAAACTGACATATCCCCTTGAAAAATCATTTGCAGACACCACTAGATCACAACAAATGAGGCTACTCAAATTATTGTATGCAATATACACTAGTTCTTCCCTTTGACGCAGTGCTTAAAATGACTAAATAGGGAAACAATTTTTTGCACATGCTTCTCATGAAAACTTGACATGAAAATCAGAATACCTAGAGATGTTATGATGGCTGCAAAATTTTGATATGAAGCTTTCCTCCAAATCACCTTCCAATCATTTGTAGAGTCACCACCTCTTTGCAGAGGACAAACTGAATTAGCTAAGAACCTTTTCTCAAATCTGAACCATCTTCAAAACCAACAAACACAACACAACCATTAAAGAATACTGACTGTTTGTTAGGACCTCAAATACATTAGTACTTTCATTACAATGCATTGATCAAATAGAGATGCCAGAGTCGCCACTCACATTCAATGAGATAATAGAATAATTTTTTCTAATAATTGACTCTATACAATGGTCTCCTGAGTGGAGTCGCCAATTTGTTAGTGCATTTCCTTGTTGAATCCTAGAACATAGCCCTGAGTGCTTAGATAGAACTCTTTGATTCCTAGACTCTTGACTCACACAAGAAAAATACTAATTGATCAAGATTTGATCCTCCTTCTGCTTTGAGTTCCACACACTCAAGCGGGTGCACCTAAAACATACTAAATCTTCATACATAAACACTCTCTCACTAAAACCCTTTATACAGACATGAAAATCAGTGGATAGTTCTCAAACTTATAAAACATGGGAGTTCAACTCAACCAATCTTATGGAAGATCCCACATGCATAATCTGCTAAGAACTAGGAAAATGGCCAATCTGCCAGCAAGGATAAAATCCTTCTTCTCTTTGATCTTTGGGCTCAGGCAGGCTAACCCATGGATTCATTTCTTCAAAGAATCACTAACAACACTTGTATTTAGGAAACACAAGTTATAAGCATGAATGCTCTCAAACATGAAATCAAAGATGGATTGATTTAAATATTTGATGATGAAATTGTAGGACAAGCAAGAGACCAGTGCCTTATCTATTGGGCAACTGAGTCAAACAAACATGCATTCCTAGAAAACCCTAACTCCAAACTTAAAGAAACCAAGTGAAGTGCCTTACAAATCACTCTTCTCACTCCAATTCCTAGACATTAGATTAATGTATAAACCTTAAATTCTCAAAACTTATATTCAAGATTGACTCTCTCCTTGAAAGAAACATAAAAACAAGATCACAACTACCTTATAGCTAGTGCATCAAAATGCCTTACAAATTGATACACAAGAATTAAGACCAGATACAGAAAGACATCAATAAGAATTGAATATGGATTCCATTGCTCTTTATTGAAAAATCATCTGGTTCAGCATATTTACAAGACAAAGAAAAATAAAGAAAACAAGAAAAATGCATAAATCCTACCTAGCATAATAAATTTTCAACATCCTTTTGAATACAAAGAAAAACTAGAGATATAGAAAAAGGAGGTCAGTTACATAGAACTGATAGCTATCCACTTAGCACAAAATATCTCCAAGTATTCCTCTCAAATTTGATCTGCAACTGATTCTTCAAGTTGATCGACCTTCTACAATCATTTATCAAATTGATTTAATTTCATTTTCCAAGAAAATGATCTAATCCCGAAATGCAAAAACCCATACTGCTCTTTCCCATCACTCTGAAACTGAAAACAATCATTACCATTAGATTCCTTGTCTTCTCCCATTCCGAAAACATACAACACTCCTATGTTTTGATAAAAAATGAATCTCTAGGCCTTTTTCCATGAGAGAATTTGTCGTTTAAATTTTTGAATTTTCTCTAATGTCTAGACTATATCATATTTTAAATTCTTTTTAAACCTAGCTTTTATATTATTTCTGCACTCTCTCCATAGATGCCACTAGAATTTGACACTTGTCACCATTTGATTGGCTGCTCGAACTTAACCCTAGGTTGACCACCTCATTGGGAGAACTGGCGACTGCATGCATTCTCCAAATCTCTGAACACTTTGTGTAACCATGGTTACATCAGGCGATTTAGTGAATAGGCCATTCTCTGAATCTCCATATCAGTCCTTAACCTGAAGAAAAATCTAGAGAATGGGCAACTGAACCCATTCTTTGGTATGAGTGTTCAAAGGCTTGCTTGCACTGCATCTAAGAGACCTAGCTTGTCTCTTCTAGGAACCTACTCTTGTTTAGGTTCTGATTGGTTTAGATGATTAACTAAGCCCAATCCTAACTCTTCTCTAAGAGTTCTTAACCTTTGTGCTTAACCTTGAAAGACTAACACCTTTAGATAGTACAATCCTTTTCCTTCACTTAGAAAGGTCTAAGTGCCACTTTCTCGCAAACTCCAATATTCATTGTAGGGGTGTTCTCCATCTTGAAAACATTCATAATATTTCCAATTTGATCCATTTGAGAAGGATCTTGAATCATATCCTTACTGGGTTCAAGGTTTCACCATTTGGAGACCTTAAAATAGGCCTAATCCTTGTAGCCTTTTGCAGAGGCTTTTTGCCAATTCTAGAAAAAATTTCCAAAGACCCTAAGAATAAACCAATTTTGGATACCCATTTGGAAGTTTTAAAATATTTTGTAAGTTTTAGGGTTTGACAACCTTCGTACACTGGCTTCCTATAAACTAGAGAAAATAGGGCTAATAGGCCTAGTTTTTAGGACTGACTGTAACCTTGTAGAAATCTTGCTCAAAACTTGGTATAATGGATTGGCATAGGCTCAATCTTCATCGTATGTCATGATATGATAAAATAATTCTTGAAAATTTACTGGAGTCGTACCATACCTTTCTACCCTACAAGAAATCTTCACTTCTTCACAACCTAGACCTTTAACTGAGCTCTGTCTGCTCGCCTAAGGCCTAGCAATAAAAATAGCTCTCCAAACTTTCATAACTCCTAATCCTAAAAATATGTACACTAATGACTCCCCTAGAATTTCCATATACCCTTAGGTGTTTCCCATGGCTAGATTTCATGGGGGAGCCATGAAAGCATCGACTGGTCAAAATAGGACTAGTGAGAACTCTAGAACAAAAACAATTTAACTGACATTGTAGAACTACTAAAAACAACTAGATTCCTAAATGAAAAAGTCTTAAAACTAGTCAAATAACACTATGCAATCACTAACTTAGCACTTTCAATCCATTTCAAGGCACTGTCAACACAAAATCTCAGGATATTCTTGGAAATAGAGTTGCAGAGCTCTATTATCAAACTCAAAACTATTACAATTCCTGTCTATCTTCGAGATTCAATCCTTACTCCACATAAGATGAAATTTCCACCATTCTAGGTCCTATTGGCGGATCTCCCACCTCCTATTCTTAAGGGATTCCAAGGATAACTGAGTTGCATGAAACATTTGCAATAATTGCAAATGTTGTCATGACAACTTCTTAACAACATTTTGGCATCTTTCCTTTATTCCATTATCCTATTTCTTAGGAATACTAACCTCCTATATTTTGAGGATCCAATACCATTAATGACCCTATGGCATCTTTACAACATCATAATGTTCTTAAGAAACATTAAAGAATCTATTTCAAACTATTAACACTAAGAATTAAAGACTACTAACATTGGCTATTTATGTGACCTTAGTCCTAGTGACTAACTCACTTAGCCAACATAGAAAATGACCTTCCAAGGTCTTAAAACAAACACACTACTCTTCTTGACTTGGCTAGAGTCAAGTACAAGCCAAAACAAATAACATGGAGGTTAGCCTAGGTGTGCTCCTACACCATCCTCCCCAAAACAAAAAGTTCAATCCACCCTTGGATTGATGATGCTTAGATCAATTCCCATCTTCTTGAACTCTGACTCCTTTATCCATACTGCATCAACATTGGTTTGACCATATCTCTTTATGAAGTGTTCCTTGTATGCTTTGGTTCTAGTCTATTTGTAGAATCTTGTATCCAACACATTGTTAGCTCCTATGACTGTAACAGTAGGTAATTGTAGATCTTCCACATCTTTGATCACTTCATGAAGGTTTTGATCCATATCCTATTCTGGTCCTCTATAATTGACTAAGTCTGCAATGTTGAAGATAGGAGACAATCCACTATCTTCTGTCAGCTCAACTCTGAATGCATTATCTCCATACTTAGCCAAAATAGGACATGAACCTATCCTCCTCATCTGCAACTTGTGAGGGACTCCCTTTTTCAATCTTGACTTGTTAAGATGCACCATAACCAAGTCACCTACATTAAATTGAGTTGTCCTACTTTCATCCACCTTGGATTTGTGTTTCATGGTGTTCTCTATCAAGGTCTTCCTCACTATTTCATGTATCTCCTGCACAGCATATGCAAAGTCATCAGCATATCCACTTCCCTTCACTCCATCCTTCAAATCTCTTAGTTCATAAACACCTCTAGGATGTAGTCCATAGACTATTTCAAAGGGACTCTTCCTTGTGGATCTATTTATAGTGTCATTTTAGG
The DNA here is from genome assembly GCA_027943335.1 of Chamaecyparis obtusa. Taxonomy (NCBI): domain Eukaryota; kingdom Viridiplantae; phylum Streptophyta; class Pinopsida; order Cupressales; family Cupressaceae; genus Chamaecyparis; species Chamaecyparis obtusa. The sequence continues at coordinate 190,926 of BSBK01008450.1, forward strand.
CATATTTAGCTTGCCTAATCAACTGATCCCATTGTTGACTATACTCCTTGGTCAAGCACCTTAGTAGATTTCCAAGGCTTCTATTGACAACCTTGGTCTAACCATCAATTTGGGTATGGTAGGCCAATTGAAAGGACAAGTTAGTGCCTAACCTTTGCCAAAGAGTCTTCCAAAAATGACTCATGAATTTAGTGTCTCTGTCTGAAACAATACTGATAGGTAACCCATGGATTCTCACTATCTCTTTGAAGAAAAGAGAGGCTATTTGACTAGCATCATTAGTGGTCTTACATGGCACAAAGTGATCCATCTTTCTGAATCTATCCACAACCACATAGACATTGTCCATACCTTTTCTTGTCTTGGGTAACCATACTACAAAATCCATACTCAAGCATTCCCATGGCCTAGTAGGAATAGGTAGTGGTTGATAAAGGCCTGCATTTGAAGAAGTGCCCTTGGCCTTTTGACATACAACACAACTTTCCACATACCTCCTAATATCAAGATTCATCCTTGGCCAATAATAAAACCTTGAAACAAGTTCTTGTGTCTTAGTGATCCCAAAGTGACCACTCAAAGCACCATTATGCTTTTCTTGAATCAAATTCTCTTTGATAGAGCCTCTAGGAACACATAATTGATTCTCTTTAAACAAGAGATCACTTTGAAAAGTATACTCAGCATACCTACTATGAAAATGATTCTTGTATTCAGCACATACCTTATAAATGTCTACAAAATCTTCATCATCACCATATAGATCCTTGAAATGATCTATTCCCATGCTCTTCAACTGAATCTCCTGAATTGTGAGAGCTCTTCTAGACAATGAATCTTCCACCTTATTAAGGAAACCTTTCTTGTGCTTAATATTAAAGGTATAAGCTTGTAGGTACTCAAACCATTTCATGTGATTACGACTCAAAGTTTCTTGTGAATTCAAGAAACTAAGTGCTTGATTGTCTGAATACACAATGAATTCTTTGGGAAGCAAGTAGTGCCTCCACTTCCTTAGAGCTTGGACCAATGCATACATTTCAAGGTCATAAGAAGAGTACTTCTTCTTGGCTTCAATTAACTTCTCTGAATGAAAATCCATCGGTCTACCCTCTTGCCTTAGAACAGCTCCAATAGCCACATTGCTAGCATCACACTCAATGGTGAAAAGCTTCTCAAAGCTTGGCAACACTAAAACATGTTGGGTAACTATCTTCTCCTTCAACAAATCAAAGCTCTTATTAGAATGCTCATTCCATAAAAATTTAGTTTTCATTCCTCCCTTAATAGTATCCAACATGGGAGCACATATTGCACTAAATTTCCTTATGAATTTCCTATAATATTGTGCAAGGCCATGAAAAATCCTTACCTCTGTTGCTATCCTTGGAGTAGGCCAATTCATGATAGCCTCCACTTTACTTTTATCCATTTTTAGATTTCCATGTGATAGGATAGATCCAAGGTACACTAGCTCTATTTTGATGAACTCACTCTTCTCCAAGTTGATCATCAACTTCTCCTCATGTAGCTTCTTGAAAACAATCTCAAGATGTTCTAGGTGCTCACTCCTTGTCTCGCTAAAAATTAGTATATCATCCAAATATACCACTACAAACTTGCCTATGTAGTCTTTGAGAACTTCATTGATGAGCCTCATGAATGTGGAGGGGGCATTGGATAATCCAAATGGCATGACAAGCCATTCATACAACCCTTCATTGGTCTTGAAGGCTATTTTCCACTCATCTCCTTCATGTATCCTTATTTGGTGATAGCCACTCTCAAGTCTATCTTTCTATAATACTTAGCTTCACCTAGACATTCCATTAAGTCTTCAATCCTAGGGATAGGGAACCTATACCTTATAGTTATCATATTGATAGCCCTTGAATCAGTACAAAGCCTCCAAGTTCCTCCTTTCTTAGGTGAAAGTATAGTGGGTATGACACATGGACTAATTCTCTTTCTAATTAGGCCTTGGTTTAGGAGTTCTTGTATTTGTCTTGCTATTTCCTCATTTTGTTGAGGGGTCATCTTGTAAGCTTCTTTGTTAGGTAGGGTAGCTCTTGGGATAAGGTCTATCCTATGACTTATGTCTCTTTTAGGGGGTAAGGTTGATGGTTGTCCATCACTAACTATGCCTAGGTAAGTCTGCAGCATACTTTGAATTTCCTTTGGTAACTCTATCTTTTTAGCCACCTTTCCTTCATCTAACTCCTTTGGTCTTAGCACCAATGCAAAGCCTACACCTTCACTCTCTTCCATGGTTTGTAAGAACTCTTTTTCACCTACCATAAGTACATTTGGACCTATTGTCTTCACCTCAGCTTCCTGTAATAATGACTTTATTTTGAAGGTCACATTGTCCTTCTTGAAAGAATAATAATTCTTTCCTCCATCATGTATGGCTTGGCAGTCAAATTGTCATGGTCTACCTAGGAGAAAATGGCATGCATCCATAGGCAACACATCACATAAAAATTTTTCTTTGTACCTTCCAATGGAGAAATCCACCCATGCTTGTTCATTCACTAGCACATGTTGGCCTTTATTGAGCCAAGTGACCTTGTAAGGATTGGTGTGGGGTATCCTTGTCAACTTTAGCTTGCTGATTGCCTCCTCTAACACAATGTTTTTAGTAGAGCTTGAATCAATTATGACCCTACATACTTTCCCCATCATTTTGCACTTTATCCTAAACAAAGACCTCCTTTGGCTTGGCTCTTCCTTCACCGGCTTCTTGATCAAAGTTCTCCTCATCATGAGGCTCTCTCCCTCTTCTGAATTCAATGGTACTTCAACATGCTTCTCTACTACATTAGACTCATCTTGGACTAGGTTAGCTCTCTTGTCACCTCCTTGTGGTGAACTACCTTTCTCTGGACATCTATAGGTAGGGTGCCCCATTTGATTGCCATGGTAGCACTTCATATTGGCAAAGTAGTTGCCTCTTCCTCCTTGTCCACCACTTCTTCCTCTAGAGATAGAGTTAGAACTCCTTCCTCTACCACCTCTACTTGAGCTTCCTTCTTGCTAGTCACTGAATTTTATGTCTCCTCAAGTCCTTATTTCAGAACTTCTCCTAGCATAGCCACCTCTTTTCCCTCTACTATCCTTTTCTTTACCTTTTCCTTTGGAGGTTTCTTGTTTCCTTCTACTTTTCTCTTCTATCTTCAAGGCCATCTGATAGCATTGGCGAATGGATTTGAAGTTCACTAGACTCATCTCTTCTTGAATAGACCATTTGAGATCATTCAAGTACCTTGCAAGCTTGATGCTTTCCTCTTCAACTACCTTAGATCTCAAACATAGCTTTTGAAACTCCTCGGTGTATCCTTGGACACCTAAATATTTTTGTCTAAGATTGTGTCTCCCTATATGAAGCTAAACTTCATAGTCATCAGGAAGGTAGGTCTACATCACTTTGGTTACCATGCCCTTCCATGTCACTATAAGACCTTCTCCATCATTTTCCCTCTTAGTTTGCACAAACTTCCACCAAGTAAGAGTTGAACCTCTTAGCCTAGACTTGGCCACCATAAATTTTTGTGCCTTAGAAATACCATCACATTCAAAATGGTTCTCAATGCTATCAATCCAATCCACAACTGAATTTGGATCCATTTGTCCACTAAATAGTGGCACACCTTCCAAAGCCTTGCCACTCAATGCCTTCAATGCTTTTAAGAATGGTTTTTCCTCCTCCAAATCTAATTCCTTCTCCCTTTCTTTAGCTTCTTCCTTTTGGTCAATTTTGTCTTTGACCTTATCAACTTTGTCTTGGACTTCACCCAAGAGCTACTCCATTTGAGCTAGTCTTTCCCTTAGCAACTTGTTATCTTCTTCTTCTTCCTCAACCTTCTTGGCTAACTCAGCGTTAGTCACCATGGTTTTGTCTTCTATTGATCCAATTGGTGTATTTTCTCCCACTGATTCAGTAGGCTAAAAATTCCACAACAAGCCTGATCAATTCAAGCTTTGATACCAATATGGTGTGAGTGTTCACAGGCTTGCTTGCACTGCATCTAAGAGACCTAGCTTGTCTCTTCTAGAAACCTAGTCTCCTTTAGGTCTTGATTGGTTTAGATGATTAACTAATCCCAATCCTAACTCTTCTCTAAGATTTCTTAACCTTTGTGCTTAGCCTTGAAAGACTAACACCTTTAGATAGTACAATCCTTTTCCTTCACTTAGAAAGCTCTAAGTGCTACTTTCTCACAAAGTCCAATATTCATTATAGGGGTGTTCTCCATCTTGAAAAAATTCATAATATTTCCAATTTGATCCATTTGAGAAGGATCTTGAATCATATCCTTACTGGGTTCAAGGTTTCACCATTTGGAGACCTTAAAATAGGCCTAATCCTTGTAGCCTTTTGCAGAGGCTTTTTGCCAATTCTAGCAAAAAATTTCCAAAGACCCAAAGAATCTAAAAATATTTTTGGATACACATTGGAATTTTTAAAATATTCTATAAGTTTTAGGGTCTGACAACCTCCGTACACTGGCTTCCTATAAACTAGGGCAAATAGGGCTAATAGGCCTAGTTTTTAGGACTGACTGTAACCTTGTAGAAATCTTGCTCAAAACTTGGTCTAATGGATTGGCATAGGCTCAATCCTCATAGTATGTCATGATATGATAAAATACTTCTTGAAAATGTACTAGATCCATACTGTACCTTTCTACCTTGCAAGAAATCTTCACTTCTTCACAACCTAGACCTCTAATTGGGCTTTGTCTACTCTCCTAGGGCCTATTAATAAAAATAGCTCTCCAAACTTTCATAACTCTTAATCCTAAAAATATGTACAATAATGAATCCCCTAGAATTTCCATCTACCCTTAGGTGTTTCCCATGGCTAGATTTCATGGGGGAACCATGAAAGCATCGACTGGTCAAAATAGGACTAGTGAGAACTCTAGAATAAAAACAATTTAACCGACAAAATAGAACTACTCAAAAAAACTAGATTCCTAAATGAAAAAGTCTTAACACTCATCAAAGAACACTATGAAATCACTAAATTAGCACTTTCAATCCATTTCAAGGTACTATCAACACAAAAGCTCAGGATATTCCTAGAAATAGAGTTGCAGAGCTCTATTATCAAATTCAAAACTATTACAATCCCTGTCTATCTTCAAGATTTGAGCCTTACTCCACATAAGATGCCATTTCCACCATTTTAGGGCATGTTGGCTGATCTCCCACCTCTTATTCTCAAGGGAATCCAAGGATAACCGAGTTGCATGCAACATTTGCAATAATTGCAAATGTTGTCATGACAATTTCTTAACAACATTTTGGCATCTTTCCTTTATGCCATTATCCTATTTCTTAGGACTACTAACCTCCTATATTTCGAGGATCCCAAACCATTAATGAACCTATGGCATCTTTACAACATCATAATGTGCTTAAGACACATTAAATACTCTATCTAAAACTATTAACACTAAGAATTAAAGACTACTAACATTGGCTATTTGTGTGACCTTAGTCCTAGTGACTAACTCACTTAGCCTACATAGAAAATGACCTTCTAAGGTCTTAAAACAAACACACTACTCTTGTTGACTTGGCTAGAGTCAAGTACAAGCCAAAACAAATAACATGGAGGTTAGCCTAGGTATGCTTTTGCACCATTCTCCCAATCTCCAAATGATTTTCCATAGTCGCCAGGAATTTGGAGATTCAGAGACTAAGGGCTATCTCCAAATCTCTCTGTGTGATTGCTAATCTCATGATCTTCAGATTATTTGCTTTAATCACCAAGCACTCAATGACCTGGTGACTATAGTTAGCTAATTTTTACCTCTAGATCTTTGAATTTTCTCCAACTATCAGCCTTGTTCTGCAAACGTGCGTCCATGCACCATGTGTCCACCTTGTTCAATCATCATGCCATTGCTTCTCTACAAAATTTCCTACCTGTGATCCCGCTGGAAAGGATCCTGAGGCACCTCTGAGAGCTCATTTGTAGAGAGCCTCTGCTCTTCATTCTACCTTCAATGTGCATGGACTTGCTTATAAACATTTGAAATTTTTCTTGCAGGATGCATGTGGGATATATGAAACTAAAGTTTTTAAAGTTTTCTCCATATTGGGTGCCAAAATTGGGGGTCCCAGCACACAATGATTCCTCCAACCAAGGGGCCCGCTAAGAGAGTATTTAAATACTTTGAAAATCCCAAACATAGGCAATGTGGGATATATTCACAAAATGCACTATGAAACTGATATGTACCCAACCCTCTATTAACGCAAGAAGCCATCTTCTATTTGTTCCATCAGCACATGCCCATCCATGTGATGTTTGGTCTACTATTCAATACCTTTTCTCTATGTGTGGATTGACATTGTCTACTTTCTTAAATGCCCCCAATAGTGTGCATGAACGTGCCATCCTTGTGAAGGTGAGATTAAGAAAAACTTGGCCTATTTGAGGAAAGAAGATAACAATGCAATCACTCTGTATGTTTTCTCTTCCTCCATTTTACACTCCAATTCAATTCATTTATTTGCAGTCCATATCATCTGACTATGCATAAATAGACACCATAAGGAGCATAAACAAACATACACACATCCTTCTTCAATTGAGTGAGAAAGATGGCAAAGGTAATTAGGTTCATTGCTCTTGCTCTCACTATAATGTTGTTGGTTAATATGGTGAGTGGTGGGAGTCCAATAGCTATGAATGATAACCATCCTCCTCCCACCTACCATCATCATCATTTGAAGGACTCTTTACAAAACTCTCACCCATGTCACTTCATTGTTTACGCATAGGTCTCATCATCCATACCTTATGCAAATGCTCCCCCCTATTTGATTTTTATTGGCTTCATTTTTATTTCCATAGAGCCTCCCAGCACGTGCCTTCCTTTGCAATGCGCAAAGCACCTTCTCCTTATGCAATGCCACTTGCAGACATAGTATGTCAGTCCATTGCATTGTTAGCAAGCTGTAATCTATTTGAAACATGACATGCCTCCAAATGAGCATCTTGCCCTTGTATATGTAGGTCCCCTGCAAATGTCCCTTGCGCAAGGCACTCAATCTCCCTTTCTTTCAAGTTTAAGTGGAAAATATTCACGTGCAATGTATATACACATACAGTTTATTGTAGATATGTATACAATTCATGAACCTTAAGTAGGAGGACTTGGGGTTAAGTTAAAAGGTGGGGAAACTCAATAGTTCAGTCATATGCTTGGCCCCCATTTCTTCTGCTTTGCCCTACCAAGCAGCTCACGCTCACTAGTTTTGTTGCATGAGCCCTTGCACTGGCAACTTCACCATGACTAGTGTGTGAGTTCTCTTTGGTAATGTTTGCAGCCCCTTGGTTTTAATGCAAGCCTCATCCCTACAGTGGTCATGAATGACTTGAAATCATTGTATGCTTGCCTACGAAAAGATCATCCCACCAGTTTTGATTAAATCCATTGGGAAATTGATTTGGTAATTCATATTTGTCTTTCCATGTCAATTAAAGAAGTAAGGCAACTTCCTTAATGATTTTTAATATTTGAGTAGGTGGAGAATCCCTCCAAGTCCTATTGCTTGTATGATGCTTCCAATCTCACTCACAGCTAGCACATCTTATCCAAAAAGGAAAGTTGAATAGGTATTGAAGAAGAATCAATGGGCTCAATGAGCTATTGAGTATAAAAATGCACTTTAATTTTCTTCTTGTCTGCTTTGAAACATCTAGCTATTTAGTGTTGCAAGTATGCAACCACCTCACTAATCATCTTCATGTGGCACATTCATATGTACTTAAAATGGTGGTCATCTGGTCTTCTAGAACATGAGTGCATGCAATGCACCCAAAAGGTAGCCTCTAAGTGAAAAAATACCACGCTTTGCACCATAAATAATCACACAGTGCACTTTGTAAAATTGACCAAATAACACCAGTTGGCCTTCGGGAGCGGCTTTGAAACCTGACCAAACGACCTCATAGGAACATGCCACCAAGAACACACAATCACCCCTAACACCACAACACGCCGGTCAAAGGAAAATGCTCAGAAAGACTTCAGATGTAAGATAATAAATATCAAACAAGGCCCCTCATAACACTGATTTCATTCACACTGTCAAACTGCACAAATCTCCTTCAGAACTGGCTTCAAAAACTCACCCATTGAAACTTTCAGGGACCGACAACTTAGGCATTGATTCTCCCTCATACAAGGAATATGAATCCACAATCAGATTCCTTAGAAAGTTAAAATGTCAATCAAAATAAAATGCCAGAGTCTGCCTGCTAGATATATTCAGAATTTAAAATAGTGAAATATGCATAAATTTGATTTGGAATTGGCCTGGGAAAGTGGTCAAACAGATTGGGAGAGACTTGAAAATCATCAGGTAAGTAGTCTTCCAGGTTTACAATATGAAACAATTTTCAATTATGTTAGACCTCACACAAGGCACAAACCAAAAAGCCTCAAAGTAGGCCACTTACAATTTTGAACAATGCACACTCAGGAAATTTTGACAATCTACAAATGGAATGGCTTTGGCAAATAGGAAAAATGGGCACATGGGGGCTAAAAACTGGCAAGATGACTCTCTCATACCTACAATATGATGCAACAATTGACATGCAATGATCAATCACAAGGAAAAAAATATAGACCTCCAAAGTGAACTACTTTATCCAATTTTGGACAAACCCAAAATGCAAAATTTCGGGAACACCTCCAAAATTCTATTCCCAAAACATGCCAGAATTGAAAAATTGGAAGTTCAAACCCACTACACATGTCAAATGAAAGGAAATTAACACCCTACCCTAGTGGTTCATCATGAAAAGCAACAGGCCCTATTTTCCATGCACCTCAAACTAAGCATCTTTAATAATTTTCAAAGGACTAATTCTGACACAGACAATTTTTTTACATCCGAACTCAAAAACATAGACTGAATTTTTGAGCTCCAACATAGCTAGTGCATAAAAAAAGAAAGATTGGATTTCGGTATATATTTTATTTTCTATAACTATCCAAAGTTGGTGTTACTTAAAATAAATAGTTTTTTGTTCCCACCAAATTTTCCCTATCAAATCTACACCATTAAAAAAAATTATAGATTCTTGAAGAGGACTCTCTCCTCTAGTGTCAAATATAAGTTTTAAATTTTTTCTGACATGATTTATTATTTTTATTTTTTTTCGAACGAGCGTGTTCTTAAATGTTAAAATACCTACTTGAAGTATTTTCAACTTATAATATATTATATAAAATCAAAACATAATAAAAATTACATGACCATAATCTTGACTCTAAGCTCTAAAAAAGGGTATTTTTAGATTTTACAGAAAGTTAAATTTTGACAGAGAATTCAGATCCAGAAGTGAGAACTTCTGAGACTCACCTTTTTTTACTTATTTGGCTGCCACATGGGATGCCACTTAGATAGGTTTGGTCAGAATAGATTTGGCCAGAACTTGTTTGACCAAAACTGTGGGGGACCAAACAATGTCTCATGGATGAGCCACCCAACCCATTTTTGGGGTTTATATAGTTTTTCATGGAATGGTTTCGGTCGGAACCATTCCGAATGAAATTGTTTCAGCTGGAACTCCCTCACCACATCGATGCCACATGGATCCTCATGTATGTCTGGCTGAAACCGGTCTGACCAGACCTATTTCAGTCAGAACCATTAAAAATGTCCTCTAGTGTGACACAACTATGTACTTTTACACAACACCTCTAAATCAAAATTTTTAAATCTACACCAATCCCTTACCTTCACATTCAATAAATGTCATTAATCAATCTTTTCCTCTTGTTACTAACATTATTTGTGATGAAAAGGTAGAAGAGGATAATCATGTGGTTAATCATGTTGATTCTCAACCTCAACCTTCAATTTTACCTTCGCACGAACCTAAATCTTCACCTCCTATCACCTTTGATCATTCTGATATGTTCAAAGAACCTAATGCTCCTCTTTACATTACTACTAGGGTTTCTCATATCCCTTCTCATGGTGTTTTGATTGATCCCTCTTCCTCCATGAATGTTATCACTAAAGAACATCTTTTTAATAAAGGATTGCATAAGGATACCTATGGTACATCTAGTGTTTGGATTCAAACTTGTAATGTTTTTCTTTATCATCCTCAAGGTTCTGTCAATATTCCTATGACCATTTCTAGTAAGGTTTTTCATACTACCTTTGTTTTCATTCCTACTTCTAATCAATTTCAAGTTAATATTGTTATTTTGTGGCTCTCTTCTATGAAATTTGTAGCCTCTCCTATTCATAAGTGCATAAAATTTCTTCATAAAAGAGAAGTTGTCACCATTAATCATTCTCATTATTAACACTCACATCCTCAAGATTGTGTTGTGATAGATTTATTTTTTCCATCTCTCCCTCAAAAAATGCCTAACCGTCCTAATCATCTTTATCGATCCTATCAATAATATAAGGTAGAAAATATTCTTGAGATTATCCTTCCTAAGGTTGATACTCCTATAGTTGTCTTATCTACCCAATCTATTCCTCCACCTATCATTCCTCAACCCGTAATCATTCTCTCCTTGGAACCTATAATTTTTGAATCTAATCCTTCAAGTGTATCCTGTAAAACCATTTGTAACCAACATGCTCATCAGTGTCACAAGAACCATCAAGCTAAGGCTAAGGCCTCTGATCTTGCTTCTCAAATTGTGTCTTCATCTCAACCTTTACCTTCCTTTGATAGACTCATGCTTGACCCTTTGAAGGAAGTTAATCAAAAAAATAATATGAAAATGGATAAACATGATGATTCTGTTCGTATTTTAGATTCTATTAATCTTTATATGAAAGATATTCTTGATGATGATGACTCTAGTGCACATTTTAGTGATGACGAATATGAAAATATTGATATGGATTATGATTTTCTTAACATGCTTTCTATGTAGCTAATACTCACTCCTAGTGAAAAGCACAGTTACTCCCACCAGAGTCCTTGCTTGGATCTGGCAGTGGTTCCTACTATGTTGGATGTTATTTCTCTTGTGAGTTTCTCAAATTTCCCTAATATTTAAGAATGAGATGGGGAGGGCACGCGACAAACTTGAAGTGGACTTCTCTAGCATGATAGTCTTTGTGTGTTCATGTTGTGTTTTTCCCCCATGTATTTTTCTAGATCTCTTTAGATGATTCTTGTTTCTATTTTGGCACAAGATGATAAAGTAATGAAACATTTTGTGCATCTCCTACTATTTTTAGATCTCTTCTTCTATTTTTAATTACATTTTATGTTGTCTATGTGCTATTGTTAGTATATGTTCCCTTATGTATTCTATTTGGATGCTTTCAACATAGTAGCACCAATTCTTTTTGGTCTCTATGTTTCTGGCCCAAAAAGCCTCTTCTTTGTACCTCTTGCATTCATTTCCCTCTATTGTGGTGTAGTTCTACTTCCTTTGGGGAATGATGACATTTCATAATTGATATAATATTACATATTATCATATGATCATACTGACCCCAGTTATTGGATCCCTTCATGTTCTCTCTTTTTTCATGTGTTTATTTCACTTGAAGTGATCTCTCTTGGGGAAATTTAATAGTGGAAACATTCTTCGTGGATGCAGGTATGCTTCCATTAAAGCTATTTCTCTTGTTAAGGCATTTGCAATCTCTTTAACATGGGGGCATACACTTTGCTCACTTTTGTACACATGCACATTGATAGTTTGGTTTCCTCTATGGAACTATTGCCAGTTCATGGAGGCTTGTTCTTTGTTCTTTTGGATCTCTCTTTGGATTACTGACACTTCAGTAGGCCCGATCCTTTCTTTTTGATCCCTCTTTGGATTACTATCAATGTGGGAGGCATGATCAATTTTTTATCCTTATTTTGACTATTGATAGTCTAGGAACCTTGATCATCTTTTCGATCCCTTAAGGACATACACATCCTTATGTCTAGGTTATCTTTTGACTCTTCTTCTTTGGACATGGAGTTCCCTTGAGGATGAATCCTTTTGATGAGTTGACTAGCATGCCACACACACTTTCTAGACCATTCAATTCATCTTCGATGGGTTGACTAGCAGGCCACACACACTTGCTAGAGCATTTAACGTCATCTCTTATTGCACCCCCTTTCTTTTTTATGTGTAGCTCACAATAAGGAACACAAAGCTTAGTGGGTGAGTTGGCTACACTTTCTTGTTAGTGAAATCTCTCTTATTTTGGCTTAGGATATGATGAAGACTCAAGTCTATTGGAAGCTTGATGGTTTCTTTGTCTCCTTAGTCATGATGAGATCAACTCTTTATTTTTGATCTACTTTGCCATGAGTTTGAGGAAAATCATACTCCCACTAAAGTGGGGGCCGAATGTACAATATTAAAATGGATGCACTCATTATTTAAGACCTTTTAGATCCCATCCTTCACCAAATTTATGAACCATGGATGGATTTTTTCTCGATCCCCCTTTTCTCTTTTTTTGTCCCATATCTTTCACTTTCAATTGTGTTGTCTCCAAGACCTCAGGATTGGATCCTAGTGGGCCAACCATGAAAGAGGTTGACTAGGTTGACCTATTGTGGAATAGGTTGACCTATTTTAGAATAGTTCAACCTATTCCCTATGGATTTTAAATCTCATGGCTGGTGTTGTCTTGGGGAATTAAATTGTAAAATTGGATGACCCCATCGACTTTCTTTATTTTCTTGCTAGGAACCTAGTATAAAAGGAAGCCTAGGAACTTCATTTTGACATCAAATAACATCCTTTGACAAAAATTTTGCATACAAGAACATCCATTAGAGATCCATTATCATCCAACAATCACATGAGCAAGTTCAAGCATTCAAGCATTCAAGATTCAAGGATCCTATGTGAGCATTTCCTCTTCAAGATCTAGCATTTTTTGGCCATCAAGGGAGGAGATTTACATTGATGAATTCATCATCTTCTTCATTGATGCATGTTTACATCCATGGCTTCATGATGTGGTTTTGGTAGATTCATTGCATTTGTAGAGATTTCCTACATCTGTCATTACAAATTCAACATCTACAACATACAAGCATTAGAAAATCCTTATTGACAAGGGTTTCTACAAGAAAGGTGAATACTTACATTTTACTTGTTTCCTTTACATATTTAAATTTCAACTTCAAGGTTTATTCCTCAATTGGGGCTTAACCAAGGCAAGCCCTCATCCACCCAAACCCCCAAAGAAGATTTTCTATGTGCAGGAGCAGGATATCATAAATACAACCACAAATTAGGAAACTACTTGCCAAGACATTTCCAAATAAGTTAGTTCAACTTTTCTATAATGTCCTAGGAACATGGTGACTTCGATGAAAAATGTCCAAAATATGTTGCACTAGGTCGACCTGTTCCTGAAGGTCTGAGAAATTTTTTTTTTCTTGGTTTTCTATTGTGATCATGAATCCACAATCAGAATTTCTGTCACAAGTTCAGATCTATAGTTTTCAGAGAAAAAAAGTATATTCCTCTACACATTTAAAGGGAAGTACTCTATCATTAATTTCATTTCTTATTCTAGACCTATTCTCATATCTTAATTGGGTTGATTACATACACTTAGCATCTAGATCTATCTTACTTTTATCATTAAATCAATTAGTTCAATTTCACATTTGCATTTACACATCTTTTATCAAATCCTACATTGCATGAAACAAGACTTGCTTGTGTACTTCCTTGATATAATTTGGGTTTAGCATTGACTCCCCTTTATCTTCTTGGGTTTTGCTAATCTAAACTGGGTTATATTGAGAGTTGTATTTAGAAGCCCCTCTCTCTCTTGTATTTTGAGTGTTAGTGTTGGAATGGTTAATTAATGAACTCATCTCACATAATTTATATTGTTACATTCATTATTATCCATTTCACCCCTAATCACTCCCAAAATCCAAATAAATGATGCCTCAGTACTAGTTATCAAATTAACTATCATTCACTCCCAAATTGAAGGCTTGAAAAGATATATTATACAAGGGACGAGTATTAAGGCATGCAACTTAGGAGAAAAAAATTTTCATTTCAACTCAAGCTATACTTGTTTTATTTTTTTCCTTGATGACATGGATAGTAGGTGTGGCATATATATTCTTGATAAGTTTAAGTGTGTTGAATTTGCTAATATGTTGATGTGGATTTAACATTGCAATCGGTTGGTTTGGTTATGGATAAGCTTGATTTAATGGTGAGTTCAACATAGCATGACTTACTATTGCAATGTGTTATTTTTACTTGGTGTATAGAAAGCCATGTGTTGTGGCATGAGAAGGCAGACTCCAAAAAGATTAAAGTAAAACCAAAGGAAAGATCTTGAAAGTTTTTGGATAGCATTTTTGTTCAGTTTATCTTATTTTTCAAAACCCTAGCTATAAGGTTGCCACTAGAAAGATTGAAAGCAATGCAATGCAAGAAATATTGAAAGCACTAGAAGAATCTACAGAAGCTAAGAAGAATGAAAATCATACTGAAGCTAAAGTAGAACCATCTAAAGATGAACACAACCCAATAAAAAGAACTTGTTATGCCTGTAACAAGCATGGACATATAACAAGAGATTGTAAAGAGGTAAGACCTTTCAATGGTTATTGTTATTCATGCAATAAATTTGGTCATAGAGCTATGAATTCTAGATCAAATCAGACACAACACAATCAAAGAAATCAACCACAACAAAATTCTAGAATTCCTCAGAACATCACATGTCAGATATGCAATTACAATGGTCACACAGCTAGACAATGCAGTATGGTAACTCACATCAATGCACCAAGGAATATAAGGCCTCCAGTCATTTGTCACTCATTTAACAAGGTTGGACACATCTCAAATTTTTGCAGATCACAAGCACAAAGACAAGAAAGACCTAATAAGTCTCAAGGATCAATATTGGATGAATCTTGAGAAGTCAAGTTTGTGAAAGCTAAAGAAGATGTGAGCAAGATCTGGATGGAAGTAAAGAAAGACAATGTCAATGACAAAGTAGTGGATGCATCCACAATAGATGCACCTTCTACTTCTGGATAAATGACCCTCATGGTCATAGGGGGAGCTAGATAAGCTCTAGACCCCTACACGGCTAGTATACTCACCCTCAAAGTATGCACCTTTGGTTTTAGTTATTTGGTTGCTAGTTGATGCAATATGCAAGATTGGATAACTTGATTGATAGTAAGAACTAAGATTGGAATTCACTATTGCAACCCGTATTATGGTGACAAGCATTAATTGAAAAAAGTTGATTTATTAGTCACCAAAGATCTATTATCTTCACTTTTTCATTCGAGATCAAGCCTTTGGAGAGCACATGAGATCATAGCATCAAGTATTGAAGGATTGAAGTTGTTTCATTAGCAAAGAAGTGTTAAAATTATTGCAGAATCCTATCTTAGACGTGTCATTTCATAAACCCTTTGGAACCCTACTTAAGCTTTGAAGCAAGTAAGTAATGGAAACTCTAGTAGTCTTTGATGTCACGGAAAGGAAAAGATATGTATTCAAGAAGCATCCATTTAAGTTAGTGCTAGATGATTTAGAAGGAGAATTTTCTAGAACTCTGATGGGAGTTATGCATGTTGAAGATATTCATGCCTACATATATTGTAAGAAGGAGCCTGTTGGATTAGACAAGATAAGGTCGCACATTGAATTAATGGTTAATCTAGACTTCACTTTCAAGGATGAATTTGCGTACTTCACAAATAACTCTATCGTAAAGTATGCGACTACATATGAATTCTATGAGTCGAAATGGATACAATATTACTTAGCAGGATTCATGATAAATTTTTTTGGATTGGAGAAGTCCCTGTTCGCATAACAATTGATCTCATTCATGAGATGACCGGACTTTCTAAGACCGGTGACATTCTTCCATCAGGTAAAGATGTCAGGAAATAGGTTGAGCATGCATGTAAGTCCAGAAGTGATAAGTGTGGCATGACTATTGAGACCATTAAGAAGAAAGACATAAAAATCATGGCTATGATCCTAGGATACAAGTTCTAGCATGCAAATAGAGTGGACAGTGTATCTGCAACTACAATTCTGGAAGCTATAAGGATAGTAAAATAAAATGGAGAGTTTAACCTATGTGAGATCACTACTACATTTGGGGCCAAATTTCGACAGAAGTTTTTGACGGGTAACTTTTTATTACGAATTTGGTGTTTTTTTTTTGTAATAGGCCCCAATGATTTCGGTATTCGGATGGGTGTTTAATTGACCATCAGAATTCTGACAGATTTGGGGTATAGGTAAAAAAAAAATTGAAACGGCCTCATCATTTTTATTTCAATTGGATAGAGGGAGCGGGAGAAAAGGAGCGAAAGTTGAGCGTGGGAGAAGGTATGTGATTTCTTCATCTTTCAAGCCTCTGGCATCATATTTGAATGCATTTCATTTTATTTGATCATGAATGCTCTCTAAAATGACTACATTCTACTGGTGTCATGCCGTAGCCAGTGCTTTATCTCTATTATTTGATGTTATTGGTGCTTGTGCTTAAGGATATCGATTCACTGTATTCAAATGTTTGAATTCATGTTTGCTACTATTACAGGCATATATGTTTAATGACGCCATTGTAAATTGTTGTCACTAAAATGACCACATTCTACTGGTGGTGTGCCCTAGCCCATGCTTTAACTCCATTATTTGATGTTATTGGTGCTTGTGCTCAAGGATATCCATTTTTTTGAAATGTTGACTGTGGTTATCAAATGGACAGCCCATGAGCTTCTAGCTAGGCGCCATTTGTATTGATAGCTTAGGGCATCAAATGTATTGTATCATTGATAGTTGATACTTTGTTAAAAGGAAATTAGACAAAGAATGATTTTTATTTAGTTTCTCTATTTTGATCCCTAAGTGACTTACAACCCTAGAGAAGTATATGCAAATTTATGGATGCAGTTGCAGGATACATAGCAGCTGATAATTCACAATAAATCCATGCATCCAATTTTAATAACAATTAATACAAAGAGCTAGGGTCCTCTAATGGCCCAATCATTCAGACCTTGATTGTCCCCTCAACCAGTGACCCTTCAAAGCTAGGTTATCATGCAATCAGTGAGTGATCCTTCATTCTCCCGGTGAGCTTCTAGGTAGGTGCTATTTGTATATTTGATAGCTTAGGGCATCAAATGTATATTGTATCATTGATAGTTGAGACTTTGTTAAAAGGAAATAGGACAAAGAATGATTTTGATTTAGTCTCTGTATTTTGATCCCTAAGTGGCTTACAACCCTAGAGAAGTATATGGAGATTTACAGATGTAGTTGTAGGATACATAGCAGCTGATAATTTACAAGAAATCCATGCATCCAATTTGAATAGCAATTACTACAAAGAAATAGGGTCCTTCAATGGTGCAATCATCCAGACCTTGACTGTCCCCTCAACCAGTGACCCTTCAAAACTAGGTTATCATGTAATCAATGAGTGATCCTTCATTCTCCTAGTCTGCCCTGCATCCACACATATTTGAAATACATAATACAATGATAACAAGTCTTTCACAATCCCCCTTCCCTCAAGGAACACTATCAACCATCCCTTCCACATAGCATTTCACTATTTTATGAGTGGATTGTGTAGGAATAGTTAACATTAAACAAGTACCAAACTCATCAACACATCTTGGAAACCATTGAATTCAATAATAAATGAAACCTAACACCAACACTATTCCTTCCATAGTTGCAGGATACATAGCAGTCAATAATTCACAAGAAATCCATGCATCAAATTTTTATAAGGATATCCTACTAATCAATAGGAATTTTCTTGAGATGACCAATGATTATGCATTTTGATGGCAGTATGCTAGTTCAAAAGGATAATATAAATATGAAACAATTTTTTCTGATTTTCTCAAACTATAAATGTGGTTAAAGGGAAAATATTATGTGGAAAACCCACAAACCAAGCTAGCAAATGATTGTACATCAAATTATATTTCTATATTCATTCAAGTATTGCTACGCTTTAGCTACCTAACCTTTGAGCTTCATCTAGAGGAATGTGTAAACTTAAGATAGAGTTACTTATTGGGCCTTACAATAGGGTGGAATGTGATCAAGATTTGTTTAGGCTATATCTTTGTTAGTCCCATTTTTAGGTTCTTATAGTTCATGGTTTGAATCTATTATGGTTGTGTAAGGCATTTGTAGATGCTTTTTCTAACATAATTATTGGACACCATGATTGGAACAATTGGTTGTTGGCTATTGTACACATGAATCATATCTGTCAATGGTTCTTTGTGTTCAAGAATTTGTTGATCAATCTTTGAGATTTATTGTCCCAGCTTTAAAAGAGTGATAAAAGATATAGTGAGTGCTATCTTTTCCAAGTGTTTTGTGGGTGCCATTATCTTCTAGGAGTAATTGCTAGAACAAAATTATGTTCTTTGCCTCTAGTAAATATTGTAGACACAACCATCTTCTTGGTGAAGGGTTTCTTCCATCCCCATGAGACAATATTGCATGGTTTCCATTCCCTTGTAGTTTAATGAACCTAATTTAATACAAGTGTGCACTATTTTGGGTTCCATAATTTATGGCCCCTACACTGTGGTTGTTAGCCTAATTAAGATAGGCCTACCTTTGCATATAATAAGAGGCCAACATGAAACAAACATCCAGAGGTTAGGGGGTTGTTCCCTGTCCATAATTTATTATTTAAGTGCTAAGTGATGATGGGTATATCATGTAATTCATACCTAGTGTGTCTCTTTCTTTTTCTCCACATTTCACATTAGGGGTATATGTTATAAAATACTAATGAAATCAACTATAGGTCAAATCTAATCAAAATTGCAATATAAAGATTAAAATAGATCTTGAAGAAATATGGGAACCATTTTTGATAGATATTGTACAAATGAAGAGAATACTCCAAGGAGGAAATGATTCAATGTGGAACAATTGAAGGACAATATTTTACTTTTATATGCACATCTGCAATGTTTTTGATATATTTCTGAGATAACAAAACTATAGAAAGAATAACATATAGAAGAAAGTAAAGAATAATGATCATACTTTGAGATATTGTGGAAAATTAAAGGAAAGAATGTTTGGTGGGGTTATCATGCAATCAGTGAGTGATCCTTCATTCCCCTCTTCCAATGACCCTTTAAAACTGAGTTATCATGCAATCAGTGAGTGATCCTTCATTCTCCCGGTCTACCCTACATCTAAACATATTGGAAATACACAATACAATGATAACAAGTCTTTCAAAATCCCCCTTTCCTCAAGGAACACTATCAACCATCCCTTCCACATAGCATTTCACTGTTGTATGAGAGGATTGTGCAGGAATAGTTAACATTAAACAAGGAACAAACTCCTCAACACATCTTGGAAACCATTGAATTCAATAATAAATGAAACCTAACACCAACACTATTCCTTCCATTCACTTCTACCAAGAATAAAACATTTAATCCATTTAACATTACATATAATCATCAGATAGTTACATTTCCTGACTATGTAGAGGAACAGTCACAACCAAAATGATCAAAACTACTTTCACCCTTGCACAAGCTATCCCAAACTTCAAGTAAAATGAGCAATATGCTATATCAAATCATTCATATTCATAGTAACCATTTGAAGGATCATTTTTTCAATGAACCCTCTGACTATACCCCTATGGCAGAGAAAGGAAACCTCAAAATAGAGAAAGGAAACTTAGTAAAACTAGTCTATGCCGATGTTTGTGAGGGAAACTTAGTCATGACATCAAGTATCATCTCATTGTGGTCTATTCACCATGTTTCAACACCCCATTCACTCTGATCTATTCAACTTACAACATTCTTCTTCTCCAAGACTCAAAGGCTTGAAATAGTATATGTGGTAAAAATTCATGAAATACTAAAGAAGACCTGCTATTTGTTAGACATATCTTCATTGTCCCCCACACAAAACTAAGTAATAACTACTCTACCATTAATTTGTTTAACAATGCACCATATTAGATAAAGTAGGTTCTATCACACATGGCATAAACTCTCTTCAAACTCACAATATGTATCATGAGTTTTTTAGCTAACATTAGATAATTGAATTACATATGTAGGTACCCAAACTCCTTTCACGAACATCCCACGTAGTCTCATGGATCGACAGGTATAAGTCAATACACCCTATAGAGATTAATGTATTTCACATTTTGCAAAATATCTTGTATTACTTGCTATCTCTCTCATTTGATGGAGTGTAGGTAGTAGCAAATAGGTATTTGTTAGATGTGTCTTCCTCGTGAAGAAAGTGAGTCATTTAGTATGTCTAAATTAGGAAGATCAACTAGAGGTCAAAAGACTAGAAGGAAATTCAATAGACGCATGAAATTTTTCCTTGCTCAAGGGGGGTCATGTTCTTATGATGATGAGAGAAAAGGAGACATCGAGGTGCCATCTAGGTACCAAAATCTATAGAAACAATGGGTCCCCAAGGAACTTCCTCCAATAAACACTGATTTTAGTATTAAAGGAAAGATATATCGTATTGCACCATCGTCAATACATGGTTTGGGATTATTTTCCATGGATGGCATAAAGGTCTCTTACAACAAAGTTGTTGAATTGATGGAGTATGTTGGACCTTTTTACGATTACAAAAGTTGGATGCGAATTGTTCAATATAAAAAAAGTATGCGTAGGTATGCACTCTCGCTAAATTATATTCAACAAAAAGACAATGAGAAAAGTAAAAGAGTGGCTATATACATTGACAGAAGGCCAAAAGCATCTAGGAATATTGTAGGTTTTATAAATAGCATGCAACCTCTGTCGACTATTAAGCAACCCAATTGCATATTTGAGGCACACGAGGGAAATCATGTATTTGTATAGGCGATAAAATCAATAAGTGTAGGGGAAGAGTTGCTTATTGATTACAATTTGAATTGCATATATATAAATGATGTCACTATCATTAGGGTGCAGGTACATACTATGTACCATTAAATAATTGAGTTTTTTTTCCAACCACATTTAGAGAGTCTCCTCACCATCCACGTCATCTCCATCATCATCTTCTAATGAAATTTATTAATGTAGTCCTTTCTAATTATTGGTTAACTTTAAATAATAACATAGGACTACAATATGGAGCAACCACGTAGTGGGGACAATGATGATCATGCATGCACTTCTTCCCAGCAGGTAAACCTCTTTGTTATTGAACTACAAATTAGATAGAAGCAAAATATTAAATAAAGTTTTTTATTATATTCTTTTCATCACTATTTTAGATTTCTTCTAATAGTGTTAGTAATATTGTTGGCATAGATAGGTGGTCAGTAGAGAAAGGGAAAGGAACCTGCAATCGCTGAAGAGGAGTCCTTTGACAAGGACCTAGTTGTTGATTTGGGTGCTTGTGATGAGCCAGCCTCTGCAATTAAAAAATGCCTCCACAAAATTGGAAATAGATTGGCTGAATTAGCATCTATATTCCCTCCAACTCTTGATTCACAAAAGAGGGCAGCTAAACTGATGCACCTATCTCAAAATTACCGAGTAAGTATTAATGTAATTTTTAATTATAACAAAAGTTCAATACTAGTTTTTATGTTATAGTAGTCTTTTATGTCATTAAAAAATAAGTAGATGTGTTGCTTTAATAGCTTTTTTTGCATAATTTTGATCCTTGTGGCCATGATGAGGGTACTATAGCTGGTTCAGGTAGATTGCATGTTGGACTATTTCTTTTTACTCTCTAACAATATTGTCCATGCTAATCACTAGTTTTATTGTGCTCTAACAATCTTATTCTTCAGCACATGTCAATGATCATTTGCTATCACCACCTCATACAATGGCAGGCTCAGATGTATCATGTCCTGCAATGTTGGCAACACATAGCATGGCCACAGATGCCATGGCACCACCTACTCGTACAAGTATTTTATTTTCTCTATCATTATATATATGTTTATTTTCCTTGAAGTGTTCTTTCTTAGGGGCATTTCATAATGGATTCAATTTATGCAATAGGAGATGCAACACTTGATGGTGATTTTCCTAGATATACTAGTATTGCTAGTATGGGAACAGTGAAGGATTGGATATTGCTTGTGTCTGAAGAAGAAGGACTTCCCTTGAAAATAGAAAAACTTCCATGTACTTTAAAGATTGGACCTTTCTTTTACTATACAATCGTATGTTAATTACACCTTGCATTCAATATGAGAAGCTTACATCTATTGTGTTCTTATTTTATACTATTATATCCTTTGACTAATGATCCCATGATTATTTTGTAGGGAATGATGTTTTTTATAGTAAACTTAATGATGAGTGTTTGCGGATATTCGGGCCCACCATATGTACAAGGTGAAACATCATATCCGAACTAAAACCCCAATCCACTATTTTGATTTCATATCATTGCTAGGATAGTTATCATTACATCCATTTTTGAATCTAACACTGTTTTCTTTCTTAAAAGGTGGAAAACCCAAAATCAAAAGTTAAAGGATGATCTCATAGAGAGTATGACAAACTTGTTTGGACCTCGTGCATTTGAGAAGGGTAAGCTTCTTCAAAGAGCCAGGATATGTTTGAGGTATATTAGGGACCAGTATAGGTGTACATTAACCAAAAACCCACATTACCAGTGCCCCGCTTGCATTCCTGATTTAGAGTGGAAATCTATTATTTTGGATGCAAATGAGAAAATTGAAGTAAAAAAAGGAAATACACCACTAGAGAATAGAAGAAGGTATGTGATACTATTAAGAATGTAATTGTGTACTAAATACTCTTCATATTTATATGAACTAACATATTTCAATCTCTTCATAGATTGCCTGACACATCAAAGGCAACAAAAGCAAGATTGCAAAAGCATGGGCAACACAAGCTAGGCTTTGGCAATTATTCAAAACTTGCTGCATGAGTTTTAAGTGTTGGAAAAATACAATCTTTACATGGCTTTTAACACTGAAAATAATTATTTGATCTTTATATATTTATTTATAATTTGAAATCTTTTTTTGTTTTGATGAAACAATAAAATAAAATTTGATGATACCAAGCAAAAATGCAGGGTGCAGAGTTCAATATAAGTCTCATAGAAGAGGACAAGATAATTGGCTTCCAACAAGGCTATAAAGTCATGGTAGAAAGAATAAAAAGTGCACAAGGTTCTACTGATGGATCCATCGGGGTAAGTAAGCTAAATAGATGATATTTCAAATTTAATTATTTACCAATTAGTTTATTTGATGTTAAGTTCCAACATAAAGTGAGTAAATTTGTTTTAAGTAAGAAAACAATGATAACATGAATGCATATGAAATTGAAATGCAGCCTGCCGATTCTTGTCGTACACAACCTATGGGTGTTGATGACAATGAGGATGTGCATGACAGTAATACAAGTAAACATCTTAAATTGAATGGTGTAGTAATACAAATTTAATTGCAATTGGTGTTTGGATTAATGTAACAATTTGTATTGTAGCTGTAGAGAGTGTAGAGGTTGCTGTTAATGAGCATGTTGAGGTTGAGGCCGAGGCCAGACAAACTAACCTTGATGTTGATGATGTGACTAGATCAGGTAAAGAGCTATATGATTATGACTTGTAAAGTACTGAAATACTTTAAAATGTTTAAAATGTTTTTAATTATAATAAAATGTTTTTAACTTAACCCTTTTATATGTTATTGCAGATGACCCCCCTTTACATCAACAGAGAACTAGGCATGCATTGAGATCTAATGAGAGGGTAGATGATCATGATGATGATATCGATACTCATCTTAACAATTACATCTTAAAAACTAGAAATCAAAAGAAAAAAAAAGAAATGATTGTCATCTATGCACCTTAATTGATAATGACTGATTTTTATATGCAAATGAATTTAATTATGTGGTAGTGAATGTTCATAAATTTTATAATGTGTTAATGAATGTTATCGTGTGATAATTAATGAATGTCACATTTTATTAATGTGTGAATGAATGTTATCGTGTGATAATTAATGAATGTTACATTTTATTAATGGACGAAATAATGAATGAATGTTAGATGTTAACAGGGAATTTAGAGTGATGTTGGGGGAGGGGGGAAAATGAGCTTCCACCTTCACATGGTTGGCCTTGTTTAGTACAGAATATAAAACTATTCTCGAAACAAAGTGAAGCTCAATAAGTTTGTTCCTTATATAGGGTCTCAAGTGTAGCTTTTATCCCACTCTCAACATTGCAAGGCTTCAAGTGGTGTTCTGATATTGGTTTCTCCATCTCCCACTGACATCTTGTCTTTCTCCTAAGAACTCTCACCGAGCTATGATACATGGATGAGCAAAAGATGTCCCTTATAGGCTACACATATATAATATGGTAGATCTAGGGAACAAATATACTACAACATAGAATGAGTCAACTTGAATCTATAGTTTCTTCATTCACAAAGAAAATTCAAATTACAAGACATATTTTAGATTTAATATTCATATTTATCTTCATCATGATCATAGCCATCATGGTCAGCATTTGGTTCAACTTCATTTGAACCACACTCCATGTTGGGTACCATTATAAGGCATGGAGTGTGGTCATACCCATGTTACCATAATAATGAGTTAGCCTATAAAATTATGAATAAAATACCTCATGTATCATATTTATAATACTGTAGGTGCACTCGGGATTGGCCCAGGCACCCAAGTTCCTACCAAAGAAACCCAAGTCGAACCTAGAGGAGAACATAAGTAGAATCGGAACCCAACCTCAAACAAAGAACTAGATAACTTGGCTTTTTTATAATTCAAGTTTATTTCTGAATTCTTCTCTAATTCCAACCTGATTATTCCATATTTTGTTTTCCAATTCTCCTTCCTCGCTCCAAATTCAAGGATCACCACCCATGACTTGGTTCAGATGATGAATGCTGGCAATGCCTTTATTACCAAGGAATCACCACCCGCCATTAATGAATATTAATGATCATTGTTTCCTAAGGGTAATTGTTGTTTATGTATGCTAATCACCCAAGTCTTTGGATGTGATTTGCATGCTGTGAAGTTTGTTAGAAGTGGGGGTATGACATGCTGGTTGGATTATAACATATTGACACTTACACCATGAAGAAGACAAATGATTAAATAGAAAGAGAGGACCAATTGAACCATCTTGTGGTCAGTCTATATCACATTGAGAAATAATGTCAAGACTCAAGAATCAAAACAATCAAAAGTTTCTTCAAGACCATGAATGATCAACAACATTCCATTAGAAAATAAAACACTAATCTATATTATCATTAAGCCATAAAATATGTCTTTAAAGTTTAGAAGCATCACAAGAACTTTCAAGAAACATAGTACTATCCAAGGACCAAAATGAATACCCTCCAAATGATTATGATTATGTTGATGTTGATGTCTATAATTTATGTCTAATGATTATGATGATGTTGATGTTGATGTCTATAATTTGTTTCACTTACTGATGCTTGCCTAGATTGAATTTTGAATTGCCAAGCCGGAGAACGCTTTCAAAGTTTAGGGTCTATTCTACATGATACTCTTAGTTATAGCTCAAATGCAACTCAACATATTTTTGATGCTGGGCAACCCACTACAGAAACTCATCCGTAGGTGAAATTTAATGCTGTGAATCTTGGCATTGTTAATGTTATTACTTTTCCTCATGTTTCATATTTGTGAAAATGTTTCTTGGCACTATCTTATTCTTATTACAATGTTCTTTGTTGTGGGGCATGAGGTCAATCTTCATTGTCTTCATTGTGGGGGACAGTGAATATTTCTCTGACAAATAGCAAGTCTTCTTTAGTATCTTATAATAACATGCTAAATGGATAAAGGTGTTATGGGCATTTAAACTGCAATTACTAATAGACTAAGAATATTATTACTATGCTTAATATTCCATTTAAATGTATTTAACACAAAAAACAAATTTACAAAACTGAACCAATGGCATGTTTACAACAAAGATGTGTTGAGGAGTTTTCTCCTTGTTTAATGTTAACTGTTCTTGGACAATCCACTCATACAATAATGAAATGCTATGTGGAAGGGATGGTTGATAGCATTCCTTCAGGGAAGGGGGATTTTGAAAGACTTGTTATCATTGTATTGTGTATTTCCAATATGTTTGGTTGTAGGGCAGACCAGGACAATGAAGGATCACTCATTGATTGCATGATAACCTAGTTTTGAAGCGTCATTAGAAGAGGGGAATGAAGGATCACTCGGTGATTGGATGATAATCCCACCAAGCATTCTTTCCTTTAATTTTCCACAATATCTCAAAGTATGATCATTATTCTTTACTTTCTTCTATATGCTATTCTTTCTATGGTTTTGTTATCTCAGAAATATATCAAAAAGATTGGAGATGTGCATATAAAAGTAAAATATTGTCCTTCAATTGTTCCACATTGAAGCATTTCCTCTTTGGAGTATTTTCTTCATTTGTATTTTCCAAAATAGTGCACACTTGTATTAAATTAGGTTTAGTATACTACAAGGGAATGTAAACCATGCAATAGTGCCTCATGGGGATGGAAGAAACCCTTCACCAAGAAGATGGTTGTGTTTGCAATATTTACTAGAGGCAAAGAACATAATTTGGTTCCAGCAATTACTCCTAGAAGATAATGGCACCCACAAAACACTTGGAAAAGATAGCACTCACTATATCTTTTATCACTCTTTTAAAGCTGGGACAATAAATCTCAAAGATTGATCAACGAATTCTTGAACACAAAGAACCATTGACAGATATGATTCATGTGTACAATAGCCAAAAACTAGTTGTTCCAATCACGATGTCCAATAATTATGTTAGAAAAAGCATCTACAAATCCCTTACACAACCATAATAGATTCAAACCATGAACTATAAGAACCTAACAATGGGACTAACAAAGATACAACCTAAACAAATCTTGATCATATTCCACCCTATTGTAAGGCCCAAGAAGTAACTCTATCTTAAAGCTACACATTCCTCTAGATGAAGCTCAAAGGTTAGGTAGCTGAAGCATAGAAATACTTGAATGAATATAGGAATAATTTGATGTACAATCATTTGCTAGCTTGGTTTGTGGGTTTTCCACATAATACTTTCCCTTTAACCACATTTATAGTTTGAGAAAATCAGAAAAAATTGTTTCAGATTTATATGATCCTTTTGAACTAGCATATTGCCATCAAAATGCATAATCATTGGTCATCTCAAGAAAATTCCTATTGATTAGTAGGATATCCTTATAAAAATTTGATGCATGGATTTCTTGTGAATTATCGACTACTATGTATCCTGCAACTATGGAAGGAATAGTGTTGGTGTTAGGTTTCATTTATTATTGAATTCAATGGTTTCCAAGATGTGTTGAGGAGTTTGCCCCTTGTTTAATGTTAACTATTCCTGCACAATCCACTCATACAAAAGTGAAGTTATAAAACTGAACCGATGGCATGTTTACAACAAAGAAATAGAGTGATAATAATATGCTAAAAATTCTATTCTATTTAACACATGCCAAAGGACCCTATTGTAAATTGCTGTCACTGAAATGACTACATTCTACTAGTGTCGTTCCCTAGCCCGTGCTTTAAATCCATTATTTGATGTTATTGGTGCTTGTGCTCAAGGATATCCATTTTTTTGAAATGTTGACTGTGGTTATCAAATGGATAATCCGTGAGCTTCTAGCTAGGTGCCATTTGTATTGATAGCTTAGGGCATCAAATGTATTGTATCATTGATAGTTGATACTTTGTTAAAAGGAAATAGGACAAAGAATGATATTTATTTAGTTTCTCTATTTTGATCCCTTAGTGGCTTACAACCCTAGAGAAGTATATGCAGATTTACAGATGCAGTTGTAGGATACATAGCAGCCAATAATTCACAATAAATCCATGCATCCAATTTGAATAGCAATTAATACAAAGAAATAGGGTCCTCCAATGGCCCAATCATCCAGACCTTGACTTTTCCCTCAACCAGTGACCCTTCAAAACCAGGTTATCATGCAATCAGTGAGTGATCATTCTCTTGGTGAGCTTCTAGGTAGGTTCCATTTGTATATTTGATAGCTTAGGGCATCAAATGTATATTGTATCATTGATAGTTGAGACTTTGTTAAAAGGAAATAGGAGAAAGAATGATTTTGATGTAGTTTCTCTATTTTGATCTCTAAGTGGCTTACAACTATAGAGAAGTATATGCAGATTTATGGATGTAGTTGCAGGATACATAGCAGCTGATAGTTCACAAGAAATCCATGCATATAATTTGAATAGAAATTAATACAAATAAATAGGGTCCTCCAATGGACCAATCATTGGGAGCTTGACTGTCCCCTCAACCAGTGACCCTTCAAAACTATGTTATCATGCAATCGGTGAGTGATCCTTCATTCTCCTGGTCTACCCTAAAACCAAACATATTGGAAATACACATTACAATGATAAAAAGTCTTTCAAAATCCCCCTTCCCTCAAGGAACACTATCAACCATCCCTTCCACATAGCATTTCACTGTTGTATGAGTGGATTGTGTAGGAACAGTTAACATTAAACAAGGAGCAAACTCCTCAACACATCTTGGAAACCATTGAATTCAATAATAAATGAAACCTAACACTAACACTATTCCTTCCATTCACTTCTACCAAGAATAAAGCATTTAATCCATTCAACATTACATATAATCATTAGACAGTTACATTTCCTGACTGTGTAGAGGAACAATCACGACCAAAATGATCAAAACTACTTTCACCCTTGCAGAAGCTATTCCAAACTTCAAGTAAAATGAGCAATATTCTATATCAAATCATTCATATTCATAGTAACCATTTGAAGGATCATTTTGTCAATGAACCCTCTGACTTTACCCCTATGGCAAAGAAAGGAAACCTCAAAATAGAGAAAGGAAACTTAGTATAACCCATCTATGCTGATGTTTGTGAGGGTACAGTCATGATAAGTGCCTCTCAAACCTCTCCAAACATGTAAGATTGTCTTTAAATACTTTATTGATCTCTTCTAAATATTAACTAAATCAAACCTACATTTGAATCCACACACAATAACCCCAAAATGAAGGGTTGTGTATCCTTTAATGAATCTCAGTCAGTGGTAGTGCATGGATAGTCAAACCAGTAGTCTGCAAAGCATTCAATAAGTGACTGGATTGTATTTAATATACACTATTCCTTCCTTCACTTCTACCAAGAATAAAGCATTTAATCCATTCAACATTACATATAATCATTAGAAAGTTACATTTCCTGACTGTGTACTAGAGGAACAGTCAGGAAATGTAACTGTCTAAATGATCCAAACATTTGAAAATAGTGAATTGATATCCTTGAGCACAAGCACCAATAATATCAAATAATGGAGATAAACCATGGGCTAGGGAACAACACCAGTAGAATGCAGTCATTTCAGAGAGCATTCGTGATCAAATAAAATGCAATGCATTTGCAATTTGTAATCGAATATGATGCCAGATGCTCAAAAGATGAAGAAATCACATACCTTCTCTCACGCTCAACTTTCGCTCCTCTATCCAATCGAAATAAAAATGATGAGGCCATTTCACTTTTTTTTTTCATAGCCAAATCTTCCTTGTACCACATGAAGAACATGCCATTGGTTTAGTTTTGTAATTTGTTTTTTGTGTAATTAGTAATTGGTAGATTAAATGCAGATAACACCTTTATTAGTTTAATTAGCATGTTATTATCATATCAGATAAATTATGTTTAAGAATGGTTGGGACTGGTCCTTTTTCATGTATTAAACATAATAGAATTTTCAGCATATTATTATCAATCTATTTCTTTGTTCTAAACATGCCATTGGTTCAGTTTTGTAGATTTTTTTAATCCATTAAATGCATTTTTCGTGAGGAGGGGTCTTGTTCTTAGGAGATTGTGTTGGCAATTTGGCTAATGTGGATGCATAGATGTTGTCATTATGGCAACATATGATCTCTATTGAGAGCGCATAATCTAGAATGCAAGTATGGCAAGTTGAAGGAAGAAATTGTCTAAGTATGGATACAGTGATCCTGACAGAGCACCCAATGACTATTTAGTTGGTGACATCCACTGGAGCAATATTTTTGTTTGTGCAGTTAACTAAAGCTTCTAAAGAGTATGAGGATACCCCATCTTAGTGTGCATAAAGTTTGGAGTAGTACGGACGAAGTTATTTGAAGTTTACCGAAGATAGTTTTTGCAGACATAACAATTTTGGAGACAGTATTAGCGAAAGAGTTAAGGGATTATTTTTTCTTGTCAAAATAATGACTTAACATTATGAAGGGACAACATCCTAGATGTTTAATCTTGGATAAATATTTTGGAAGCTGACCATATAAAGTTATTAGCTCTAATAACTCATATATTAGGCATACTTGAAATGTAATGAAAAAGTGTAAGTGTGTGATGTGTAAAAAAAAAGAAAAGGATAACTTGCGATAGTTGTATATTGTGATAGCAGCAAAGGCTATTGATGTGAAGTTGTAAGCAATACCATACTATAGTTAGAAACATTTTATATTACCTGTTTGGGCAATGAGCTCAGCTGGTGATCAGGTTTTGTAATCTAACTCCTAACAAGGTTAAGGATTCTAACAAGGCCTAAAGTCCTTTAACTAGGATAGATCTACTATATATTATAAATTGAATCCTAACAGGGTCCAATATCCCTAACAAGATACTTTTGATTTGTGATCTTTGTGGGTACCATCCCCACCGGGGTTTTCCCTTGGCCAGGGTTTCCTCGAGAACATATCATGTGTTATGAGTTCTTTCTATTTACTACTATGTTTGTTAATTAGCTTTATAATCTTTGTATGCACTAAAGTAATCTGTTATATCCATAAGTGGGCAAAAGAAAAAGTTTTTGAAATACTGATTCACCCCCCCCTCTCAGTATTTCCTATTTCTAACAAATTGATGAAGATTGTGCACCTCAAAAACCAATTCATAAGGTACCAATCATGTTTCCTATTTTCTTATATTTTTGGATTGGTAAATCTCCTTATAAGTTTCATGTCCTTTCTTTTGATTACTATGGATGAGATATATATCTTAGATTTAACATTCAACTTCTTTACATTTTAGAACATGTAGCATGTTTTTTGAGGATTTTACCAAATCAACTTTTAACATAAACTGAAAACACCAAACTGATATCTTGCCCTTTCAACTTGACAAAATATTTTCATTTGACCAATAATTGCAAGCAACTGAATGATAAATCCACATACCTGTATCTTTGTAAAATACCTAGAACATCAAAAAGATGGCTAAGTGGTCACCACCATGATTTTTATCTACTGAATATGGGAAAAAAAAAACACCAAAAAAAATCAAATAGAAAACATGACTCGACATTTCAGAGAGCATTCATGATCAAATAAAATGCGATGCCTTCTCTCGCACTCGATCAACTTTCACCCGCTTGTTTTCTCCCACTCCTTTTCTCTACAAATGAAATAAAAATGATTTGGCTGTTTCAAAATAGGGAATTGATATCCTTGAGCACAAGCACCAATAACATCAACTATTTTGATTTGTGGGTACCCTAATGTTGGCAAGAGTTCTTTTATTAATAAGATTACTTTGCAAGCTTGAAGAAGTGATATATTTTGGCAAATGAAGAGTAGAAAGATGATGATATTCCTGAGATCATGGATGGACACAATGTTGGAGATAGAATGGGAAGACATCTTTCTAGACTAGCCCTGGATCCTTTGATAATTGGGGTAGGATCCAGACCCAAGCTAAAAATATGTCTTCCTTTCTATTGTGGAATTATCGTTTCTTTGGCCTGCACTCATTCCTCTTCTCAAAAATAGTTATCTAGAAACTTTGGATACTGTTTCTCATCCATGCACGAAATGTGCTAGTGATCATATAAAATTACTTTAGGACTCTAGTATTGATGAGATATACAAGTGTAAAATGTTTTTGCGAGACTAGGATCAATTTATGTAGTGTACATAAATGCAAGGCGGTGATTATTCTCGACGATCGACAGGTAGCTAGGACTAAAGATAAAACAACTCAAGAGACCATCATAGGTTCTCTCTTTCTTCGATCTATATTATTGACAGAATGTTTTACCTTTCATTAGCTCATCAAATCCAAGGATTTGAAGGAATTTAATAGAATATTTTCATGACAACGTATATTATTTAAGTTGATGTTGCACAAATTTATCTACTTCGCGCACTTGTAGAGTATGAGGATGACGATAAATATTTTCATGACCATGCTTATTTATTGCCATCCTCATACTCTACAAGTGTGTGAAGTAGATAAATTTATGCAACGTCAACTTAAATAATATACATTGTCATGAAAATATTCTATTAAATTCTTTCAAATCCCCGGATTTGATGAGCTAATGAAAGGTAAAACATTCTGTCAATAATATAGACCAAAGAAAGAGAGAAACTACGATGGTCTCTTGAGTTGTTTTATCTTTAATGTACATATATGTCATTTTTTCAACACTTAATAATTAATTCTAATAGAAGTGCTATGCATTCAACAGATAAAATGTTGGAGAAAACTAATTTACGACAATAGTTTTGATAGTAATGCTATACATTCGACAGGGAACCTATTGGAGAAATGTTGAAGGACTATCACCCTTTTGACAGTTTAAGTGTCACAAATAGTCAAATTTTTATAGAAATTCTGACATTAATGCCATATCTCCAAAAGGTATATCTGTCATAATTAGGTGGAAACTATTGCTATTCCAACAGTTATAATGTTGAAAAGGATATGTTTTCAACAGTTAATTCTGATAGAGATTGTATATTTCGATAGGTTGTTGTGTCAGAATTTTGATGGATGAACCACAAAAAATGCCATAAGGAAGCTATTGCCATGTGCAAGTTTTTGACGTGATATGGTGTTGATAAACTGATGGATACATCTTCTGTTGTAATTTTCTATACAAAAATGGTGACATAATCATCTGTCAAAATGCTGACAAATTAGCGTTGCAAATCCGACAAATGGCCATCAGAATTTGACCTCAAATGTAGTAGTGGATACTACGTGTATAATTGTTAGACAACATAAGATCCATAAAGCATGATAAGAGAAAAATATTCAGATTTAGTTCACTAATTATTTACATGTACTTTCATATAGTTGGAAAAGTTTCTGATCTCTATCTTGACAAAAGCACACCTACAATACCTCAAATTTCATTCAAGGCAACATCAGAGAGCACTCTAAAGGACTACATGGAACTAGAAATCAAGACATTCAAAATCAAGATGCAAAGAAGGTACAAGATACTTGAGAAGATAGGGGAGAAATACAAGGACATCATTTGCTTCATGGTGGAAATAGATACTACATGCATAGAAGCAGTTGAGCCTAGGAAAAAATGGATTCATACAATTGGCTATGAAGTTGATGAGCACATTTTGGAAGGCTATGTACAATTCCTCCTATCAACACCTAAGGATCCTGATGAACCTAGATGGGGAACTTATGAAGAGAAGACAAGACAAGTTTATTCTATCTTATATAGTGCTGTGACAAAGAGAAAAGCATCTAGAATTACATCAGATATTTTGAAAATTCATGGTGTTACCCAAGAAGACTTAGACAAAACAAGGGAAGCCAATATTTCTATGCAACTTGAGAGTGCACCATCATTTGAATTGAAAATAGAAAAATCTGATGATCTGAAGGAGAAGGAGAAAAACACTGATGTTAGCACCTCAGCACCCACAATTATAGTTGATCTGGAGTCCTCTCTACCTTCTGAGCCAAGCAAGGTGTCTAAAAGGAAGAAGCAGATCGACACAAGCCACCCATCCTCAAGGACAACTAGAAGCAAAGGAAGGAACAATCAAGCACCTTCTGAGGTAGGATTCAGACCAAATTTGGAAGTCTTGAGAACTAGAGTAGTTGATGAAGGAAGGATAGATCAAATTGCAAAACTCTATGACAAATACAATGAGATTAACAAGTCATAAATTCATTCTATGATTATCAAGCATATGATTAAGTTCAAAAAGTCAATTTTGGAACTTAAGAAAGTCATTCCTGATCAAGTATGGAATATACTTGACTCTTTGAAAAGACAAGTTATTGAAGAGGATATGAGAATAAGAGAAAAAACAATGGATGACAACCTCCCTATTAGTTCATTGGAAGAGAAAATATTGCTGTTAGATTTGGTAAAGCCACATCTAAGAACAAAAATCTGAACTCTCTAGATAATGAACAAAGATTATGAGTTGGTTGTGAAGGAGATAGAAAAAGATTTTGAAGAAGTGTTTTTGGAAAGACACATGTACCCTCCTATTGCACCTGCAACCCAAGTTCCCTATGAGCTAGTAAAAGAATCTGAGATCCCAAATGTACCTATGAAAGGTCCACAGGATTCTATGCCCAAGGTTGAAGCTAAGGATGAAACAATTATGATTGATAATGTTGAAATATCCATGGCGGCAAAAAATAAAGATCTAGATAAGTTTGAAGAAGCCTTTGTAAGTACGGAAGAGGCTGAGATCTTATGCGGTGAAGAATCACCTATGCAACAAGAATAAGTCCAAATTGAAGACTTAATAGGATAGGAAGAACAGAAGGAAGATGAACCTAAAGAAGAGCCCTTTATTGAGATCCTAGTGAAGGTAAAAAGTGAGTTCATGGATGTAAGTCAAAGAACACTTCTTACTCCTAAGTCATCTATATCATTGTTGTTAAGTTTGACACTTGATACAACAAGCCTAGACTCACAGGAAGAAGAAGATCTAATGAAGATAAGTGTATTGGCTATGGAGAAAGCCAAAGAAAAGAAAGTAATGAGGAATCCTCTATTTTTTGAATCAGTCAACATATTGAACAATTTATTTCCTTAGGATAAGAAATTGATTAGTGTTCATTCAGTGGATGATGTTAGTAGCATCTTATCAAGCTTCAAAGTAATTTTCTCAAGTCTAGAAGAATCAGCATAAAAAATTGCAGAAGAGAAATATATCAAGAAAAGGCTGAATGAATTGATAAGCAATTTCTCACTTGACCTTAATTCTCTAAAGATTGGTCAAGCAATGCTGAACGAGTTAGCAACAAAAGGAACGAAGATAATTGTTGACTACATGAATAAGGACAAGCTCACTATAGACTACTCTAAAAATATTCAAGAAGAAAAATCTCTGATGGCAGCAATAATAAAATAAGTGGAAGATCCCTTTCAAGACATAAACATGTGCAATAATGTTTATCAAGGATAGTTAGGGCCCATTTGGACCATGACATATTGGTCGATATACCGGAATATCGTATTCTAAAGATGGTATCCATTGTTTGTGGTCAACAGCGAGGGATAGAATTGGAATTTTGATATTCCAATTTTACCCAAAAAATGGGCATACCATCTTCCACTTGAAAAGGTGGAATTGGAATATCAGGTTCACATTCCAGTTTTGAATTCCAATTTAATTTGACTGTCGGGTCCGCATCTGCATGCAAAGTAGTTTTTTTACGTCCGCATTTCATCCTCAACGGTAATATCTCCTGTAATTAGCACTTTGGGCTTTTAGTGGCTACCTTGTTGCCCTGTCATAGCCTTGCTACCCTTTTCGCAGCTTTTTCCACACTTTGTGCTACCTAGCACTGTGTGTACCTGCACCTCATGCCTCCTTGGATCCCCACTCCTGCGCGTCACTTTATCTTCAGCCTGTGACAGCCCGGGCTCTGCATCCTCCATGCCTCTCTACCATTGCAGGACGTCGCTGCCTATGGTTTCCATTTCAGATCCGCCTTCCACGCCTGGTGCACTGCTTCCCGGTCTTCGTGGGGTTTCTTGGCAGTTTTTCATCTCCTTGGTGGTTTTTGGTTTCGCTTGGTGGTTCCAATTTTTGCCTCTTTGGTGGTTTTAGCTTCTGAATTCTTAGTCATCTTCTAGGTGAACCAAACAGGTCATCCCATATTCTGGATATCATTTTGAGGATATCTATATTCTAGAATTGTAGCATATTCCAGAATTGACTATATCTGGCATTTCGTATGCTATGGTCCAAATGGGCCCTTAGATAAAATTGAGAAGGTAGAAAAAGAGATTTCTAAATTAAGGGCTAGACAAGCACAACTAAGAAATGCACTAGCACCCTCACTAGATGTACTGAATCAGAACATCAAGCATATAGATGCTACAATAGTAACATATAATCAAGGTCCCTGCATAGATTTAGAAAAGATAGAGAAGCTAACCTATACATTATGCGCCCATCTTCAGACAGTTGATGCACTTAAGGCTTTTTGGCAGCAAGAAATCAAAAACCTTCAGATTGCATACCCTGATGTATTTTCTTTGTAAGTACTTAAATATTTCCCTTTTTGAGCACCTTTGTCATTAATGTCAAAGGGGGAGTAGTATATATGGTATGAATGAGATTGTAGTGTGTAAAGAAGGAGAAGAAATGATGTACAGTATATAGAAATTTAATAGAAATTTTTGTGTGCAAGTTAAGTTTAGAAACTTCACCATGTTCCTTTGTTTCCATTAATGAGAAAGGGGGAGATTGTTGGAAAGTTGACTTTACTTAGTATATATGACTAAGTTTTATGTTGTCATTATGGAAACAAAGTCATATGAATTTTTTTAGTTAGTGCACTAACTTGGAAGATCATAATTTGGCTAAGTATAAAAGACAGAGTAGACAAAGAAGCACCTGATGATCAGAGGATCAGGGCACGTGTGTATAAAAAAGTTTTGGTATGCGCCCTTAGATATAAAATTTTGAGTATTCTGATATGCTAAGTCTAAGAACGCATGGTCAGATTTGATAGTATGGATAAGTTACAACAAGTCTAAGTGACATTGGCAGTTAAGTGACAAAGCAGAATAGAGCATGCAGTCGACATATAGTTTTTTGTTTATCGTATATCATTTTGTTTTGTAAAGGCTATGCACCTATTGTAATAGTGATCTAAACATATTATTATTGTATGTAAACACACTTGAGCCAATTATCTTGGAAGCATTGTATGTGTTAGGTTTTAGGCTGACATAGTATTTAGTTTTGGTTGTGCCGATTCAACATGTATATATATGACATGCGCTTTTATATTTAAGTGATATAGAGTATGGAAGATATATAGAAGAACATAAGTATGTGAGTTAAGACAGTATGAGATGAAGCTCTAAAACAAGTTAGGTCATCAATGCACAAAAAGAATTGATCAGACAACAATGTCAAAGCAGTAGTTCACCCTTCCAGATATAGTGTGTATCTGATAACTAGGAGGTTGTAGCCTTCTTCATTGAGCAGTGAGCCTTCCACCTCTAACATGGTTTGTTCTATCAAGACTCCTAATTGATTCATTATATTCATCTTTGTAATGACTGCTCCTAACAGGGCAAAGGAACTCTAACAAGTTTATAAGACTAATACAATTATTCGTGAGTGTTAATTCCCACCAGGGTTTTCCTCTAGCCAAGGTTTCCCTGTAAACATATCTTTTGTGATGCGTTATGGTTGAATGTTTCATTTTCTTTACCATTTATTTTAGTATTTAAGTAATTAGGCTAAGTTTCAAGAATCAAAAAATCATTAATTATAGAACACTGATTCACCCCCCCCACCCTATTAGTGCTCCCATTCTTAACACTTTCTTCCTCTCTTCTTATGAGATGGCTTAGAAGGAGAATGTGATGAGATAGTTTGTGTGATTGATAGAGTTTGAGAGTAGTCAAATTTAGATTCATGGCCTTGCTTAGAATTTGGCATTTTCTCACAATGCTATGTCTTTATAAATAGTGAGTAATCATTTTCAATGTGAAGCAGAGGAGCAGTATCTGTAGTACCCCGTCCATAGTTTGCTTTTAAGTTTCTTTTTGTTTCAGTGTTCGATCGAATTCTTTTAGGTCACTTTTGGATGTGATCGATTATTATGTTAATAAATGATGATTATGGATTTATGTTCATTGAATGTGTATCAGGTATTGCATAGATTAGATGTTGATATCATTTGATGTTATGTTTATGTTTTATATTGATTCATGGTACTGATCGCATACTGTCATGTGTATGGTTGTCATGTGTTTGTATCTGTTTGACATGTTTGTTTGGTAGAGGATGGAGGCGTAGTTACTCACATAGTCGAGATCCACATGACTGCCTGTACCCTATCATTGTCTGTTATATATATTATTGTATGTACATGCTTTGTCTTGTGGTGATAGGTTCACAAGTACAGGGCATCATCTTATTTGAATTGGCAAAAGTGAGCGTGCCCACAAACATTTATCTCAATGGTAAAGAGGGGAGATAATACATAGACCCAAAACCCTAACCTAAGCCAAATTGTCCTAGGATAGGACAAGTGTCGGTTTGACTTCCCTACCTGAATTCATTCGGTTGGCATGAGTTCGTGGATTCCTTCTCCTGTGTTTGTTTGGTTTTATGTCATTTGGTTTCAGTTGATTTATGATTATGTCGGTGATTATTAATTTATTGATTATAGATGAATTATGTTAATTTAGATTATTTTATGAGAATATCAATGTTAGGTGCATAGTTGAATTTAATGACTAATTATGCTCCTAGGATTTAATTGAGGGAATTAAA
This sequence comes from Chamaecyparis obtusa, assembly GCA_027943335.1. Classification (NCBI taxonomy): domain Eukaryota; kingdom Viridiplantae; phylum Streptophyta; class Pinopsida; order Cupressales; family Cupressaceae; genus Chamaecyparis; species Chamaecyparis obtusa. Next base: position 229,590 of record BSBK01008450.1, read on the forward strand.
TTAAAGTTAATTATTTGAGTATTTGGAAATTAATATTGATTATGTCCTAAGTTTATTTTGATGAAATTTAATTAAAATCAAATAATTGATTATTTGGATTTAATTGATTATTTTATTGAAAATTAGATTTTATTATGTTTGTGAGTATTATTAAATAATTAAATATTTATTTGCATTTTTTAGGATGCATTAAGTATTTAATTTATTTAATAATGAATTTTAAATTATAACATGTGCATAATTGAAAAAGGGATTTATTTTCAAAAGATAACAACTAGTTTTTAAAAGTCAAAGTTGGGTGTGCATTTAATAGATATTTTAATTAATTAATTAGGATTTATTTTCAATTTTAGAATTAGAGTTGGATCAGGAGTTGTCTTATGAGTCATTTTTGATGTGGAGTTGAACTGTGAGTTATCTTTTGAGTTGTCTTTAGGGATTGCATGAATTTTGGAATTGGATTCCTATTAGGGAAAATTATTGCATTCATTTTGGGGGAGATAGGTTTTGGAGAAGATTTTTGGGAGACCTTTTGTGCTTGGAATTTTAGAGATTTGTGGATTGTTGTGGCTGCTTGTTGATTTGGGGTTTGATTATGCATTTGGATCTGGTTCTTGTCTTCATCATAGTTTTTAGATCTGTAGGCAGGATTGGTTTTGGAAGAAATCTCTCTCAGATCTTCAACAGGGGTTTCAATATAGTTTTTGGCATTGGATCTAAGGTAGGATCTAGAATTCTTGTTGTGTTTTTTCTGTTATTTCATTTGGTAAAATTTTGTGTTTGAGTAGATCTAGATTATTCTCTTCGATATGTAGTATTTCTTTGTTCTGGGTATTATTGAAAACCCTCAAATATGTTATTTTATGTTTTTATGATTACTTGGCATTGTACCGTTATGTTGGTAAAATTTTATTAAAAGTTTGTCTATGGTTTGCTTGTAAATCGAAAAATCAAATCTGCTATATAGTTAGACTATAGAGTTGAAAGAAAATTAATCCCCTTTGAAAAGAAAATTTAGTTTGAATTAAAAAACCAATTTGGGTATAAAGTTAATTCTGGTGATGTGTTGTTAGTCTCTGTAAATATTTTACAGTCAAAGGAAAAATATATATATAATGTGTAGCATCATTTTGGTAAATTAAAAGAAAGTCAAAAAGTTATTCAAAAAATGAATTTATTCCATAAGAATGGAATCTAGGATTCTGTGCAAGTATGTGTCAGATGTTATATTAAATCACTCATATATATATATATATATATATATATATATATATATATATATATATATATATATATATATATATATATATATATAATAATTGTTTTATTTTAAAAAAAAGAAAAAAAAACAAACTTGCAATGAAATTTGTTTATTTGCAAAATAAAATTTTTAATATATTGAAGGGAGGCAGGGGCCACCACCTCCCCCCACCTCCCTAGGCGATAGGGCATGACAAGCCAGGCCTGTCGACAGTACCTGAGGGTACCACGTTGCAAGCGCTACACCTACCAAGCCTGTTGACGGTACTTTTAGTACCACACGACAGGGGGGGTGTGGGGACCAGCCACCCCCCCGCCCAACGCATTATTTTTTTTTTAATATTATTTTATTTAATTTATAACATATTAAATGTTAGTTTTAATTTTATGTCATTTTTAATTTTTAATAAATTTTAAATTTAGATTTATTAAATATGTTTTATTTATTTTTAATATTAATAAATTTTATTAATATGTTTTATTTAAATATTAATAAATTTTATTAATGTGTTTTACTTAATATTTTGTTAATGGATTTTCATTTAACATTGACAATTTTTGTTAATAAATTTCTTATTTATCATAAACAAATTTTGTTAGTGAATTATATTAATGGTCCTTATTAAATAGTTCTCCTAATTTTGTTTAATCAATATTCTCATAATTGTTAGGTTTAAGCTTTGCAATATCAACCTTATCAAACATTTATGGACTTAATTAGGTAATTGTTAAAGGGAAGTTTTGTATTGACATCTTATATAGCCCCTTGTGAATTTGGATTTAATGTTTCATCAATCGAACATAAGAGTGTCATTGTAGGGTAATTAAACTTAAACCTTTCAATTTCAAATTATTGCCATTCATAGAACAATATTTTTGTTATTTTCTATCGAAATTGGGTATTTTCATTATGTTGGATTCCATGGTGCTTCTTAGGTAATTTGATTTACTTATGATATTATTGGACATGATTATTGTGAGAATTTCCTAGTGGACCTTTTTTTTGAATTCAAATATGATGAATACGGAATGTATTTGGTTATAGTTTTATTTAGTTTGAAATGGCGTGAGTGTTGTATTCATCATGTCTTCTTTTACGCTATGGGTTATCAGGTACTAGAAGACCTAGGAGGATACAGAGGCTAGGGTATGTGTCAGATGTTATATTTTATCTATGTTTTGATGTGTGTGTACTTTATCTTAATATCACTCCTGTTTGACCATTGGGCTCATGATATAATGTATTTTGTTTGTGGTTTCTCTGTAACCATATCTAGTTCTTTTGTGTGAATCTGGATATGAGGTTACGTAGTTGTATACCTGATTAGATCTAGGAGATATCTGTGAGCCTAGGGTAGTTTACCTTGACATGTAGTAGGAGGTGGCTTGCAATAAGTGCCGGGGCCCACAAGTGGCTGCCATGATCACTTATTGTAAGTTTTCAGTAATCAAGTGATAGCCTAATATAATTAAGGGGTATTTAATTGAACCTAATAAGATATGAGTCCTCACCCATGCTTGAGTGCTAGTACAGACTAAGGTGGAGTTGAGAAGATGACTAGCCCCCTTTTAAGGGATGAGTTGGCATAGTTGATGACTTCGTCAGCTTGAGAGGTCATTGATACCATGTATGGTCACTTGGGTGCCAAGATCCAGAGAGATTACCAAGACAAAAATCAAGGGTTAGACGTACATGATGACACCTTCCTATGCATAGTCTGGTTATTCTACATGTGTCAGATGCCTCTGGTTTAGTGAGTTGTACCTTTATCTTTGTTATGTTTATCTTGAGTTAGAGTTCTTTCAGGATCCTTCTGCTTAGGGTTTTATCCTTGTTTTGTATTGGTTATCCGATTGGGGTTTGTGATTATCTCCTCAGCATGGTGGGGTAGGCTTTTGTGGTCTTACATAGACGGGTGGTAGTGATTCTTTACCATTTGAGATTTGATGTCTTGGTGCCAGTGCTTGATGGTGATCTTGCAGTTGCTTTCCTTATGATATTTTATTGATGCTTCTTTCTTATCTTCATATTTGTAATCCTGTATTAGAGTATCACATGTGATACCTAATCTGGACATTGTACTATTATAGTTAGATTTATTACTACATACCCTGCGACATGTGCAATGGATGTCAGTTTATTTGGATATCATGGAAGTCCGTGAGAATTATATTTATTGTTATTTCATGTAATTGTAATTTATAAGTTATGGAATCTTTTATTGATGTTAGTTCTAGTTGTGTTTTATTCTTACGTAATTCTACATCATGAAACCCTTGAGTCTTGTAATCTGTGTTGGATGTTGTATCAATGTGAGTAAATGGTAATTGCTTCTGCACTGTTGTTTATCTTGTATGTTAACTTTAAATAAAAAATTGTTCACCAAACTTAGTAGAGTGTTAGGTTAAATTCTCTTGGGTTCCCTAGTGGGGCATTACAGTATCAACTGACCAGTGTATGAAAATAGGAAAATATTCTTCAACAAAATCATATATTGGAAGGCATTCCAACTCTGTTATATGATCCAAACTAGTAAAAGGTCTCAGTTCATCATTAGTCTCTTGATTGGTGAGATTAACCAAAACCAAATGATCGTTAATGTGAAGCATATCTTGTGCATTGTCTATTTCTTCTACAATTTGATCAATCATTTTGGATGCAACTAAATACAACATATCATCTACCATTTTCCTAATAGCTTGCAAAGGTATTTTATCTTTAATATGTAGCCTATTAAAATAATTGATCTTAAAATTAGAATAAACAGATGAGGGAATCAAATTATTATGAACAATTACTTTGAAATGGCTACTTGCAAAGGTAGAAGATAGGACATTAAAAGGCTTATCTTGATTAACAAGAGATTTTATGAACATGGATAAGCCTTCAAAATTGTAGATGACATTGACTAGTTCCTTTGTTGTAGATAACCCTTCACGGGGTTGAGGCTATAGGAAATCACAATCAAATTTTGGAGGTCGATTCATTGTAGCTATATACTATGTAACAAACTCATCGTGTCCAAAATGCACAATAAGATTATCACAACTGATAGGATTGTCAATGACAACACTTTTTCTATTATAAAGAGAAGTACAATATGAAAATAAGTGCTCAAAAGAGTGACAAGAATAGAAAGAGTTGGCTCCATCCTCAAATGAGATTTCCTAAATCCAAATGTCATTGAAAAAATTGGGTTGAATTTGTGAAGGAGCCTTAATTGTTGTATTCATGAGAATGCACATCTTGACAGACTTAGAGGGATCAAAGTAATGTAATAAATTATATTTAAGAAAAATCCCAAGATGATTAGCTAGGAATTCTATAATAGAAAATTCCCTATACTCTAGGGGTAAATCACAAAGCTGAATCCAGAAGGGGACAAATCTAGAAGAAAACTTTGGTTGCTGAAAAATTTGGTGTCCAGGCATTCATCACTAGACCAACCCCTTGGAAGAACAAAACCTTGTTTTGCAAAATAACATCTTTGTCCATGGAATCATGAAAAAGAGGGAAAAAAAAATCCACTTCTTTCCATCTAAATAGAAGATTTGATCTACTCCTAGTCATCTATCTAAATTGAGTTCTTTGATTAAATGAAATGGAAAAGGGTTTTGCCAGAACTTACAAATTAGGGACCTCTTTCTAAGATCCTTTCTCTAAGGAAATCATTGATCCTTGGTAACATTGATCTCTAGTATTCCTTCCTGATAGAAAGAAAGTGAAGTTGGTTCTTAGCTAACTGGATCTTCCTCCAAAGAGGAAAATCTTTGTTGATGAGCTGCGGCCAATGACGAAAGTATTTCTTGAGAGCCCTATTTTCTTCTCCAAATTATCTTGACTTTAGGAACATTATTCTTCTTACTTTTCCTCTATAAAGTGTTTTTTACTTGGCATGAGACCATTGGCCTTCTTATCCTTGTTTGGTGCCTTGGGAGGAGCAGGATCTACAAGACGTTTTGGATTAAAGGAAGATCCTTTATTGTATTTGAAAAAGATGAAAGCATCTTGGTGGATAGAATGTTGAGAGATGCTCTTATGCGGGATAAACTTAGGTGTATCCAAACCACTATGAGATTTGGTAATCCCCTTTGGTTCCCAGTGTTGCATAGAAATTCTATGAGGATCATGAAACCCTACTAAGGGATTTTCCTTTCTGAATCCAGAATGAGAAGAGTTGCAAAAAACACGATCAGACAAGGGATGATGTTTAGATAAAAAATCTTCATTAGCATACCTCCTCAGAGAATTCTCTATGAATATATATAAAAAAGGTTTCTTTCCCTTATTCATCTTAGGTTGGTGGTCAAAAGGGATCCCGTTAGGTTTAGAGAACCACCATTTGGGTTTTTGTGAAAAACCAAAATTGAGAACCCACCCATTCAAATTGTGGTTACCAAATGTGGAAAGAGAGGTACCATCATGAGAAGATGAATGGAAACCCTGAGTCCAGAATGATCTATGTGTCCATGGCTAAAAATTACATATTAATCTTCCCATGGAGTATGTGGAGCTATGCATTTTTAAAATTCAAATTACCCGTTTTAAAAAAAAAGGATTGAATGTTCATATTTTGTTAGCTATTATCAAGCTCGACTACATGATTTAGTTTACATTTTGGAAAATATCCTTTGGAATTTTTTTGACTTCTAGTCTCACATTACTCTTGCAATTTTCAAAGATGCTTGAAGGAAAAATAATTTATTACAAAAGAAATAATGATGCAAATTCTCAACATCTAATTGGGTAGTTTTAGAGAGATGATTTATTAAGCTGATAGGCTTTATTGTGGGAGCTTTTGCTCCCGAAAGTCCCCCTTTTCACTAGAAATTTTTCATCCTGCATGCCTTCCTGGCAGCTCCTTCCATGGAATGACATGGAAAACCTAACTTGTCTTTTTGTGGATCGAACACCTGGCAACTCTTTGTCCATTTCTACACTTGTCGCTTCCATCTCTTCCCACTTGATCATTCATGTGTTGGATTCCTAATTTGATCCACGTCTCTCTTCTTGATTTCATTTCACTTTCATGTACATGCTTAGGTCCTTCAAAATGGTAGTCGCCACCTTCCCTATACTACCTATCTAGCTACAGTAGAGGTTAGGGGTAGGTGGTGTTATATCTGGCTGCTTTGTATTTCATATGTTCCTCTGCTCTCATGGATAAATTTATCAACGGAATCAATTATAGACTGGTGCATGAAATACTCATTTAAAATTGTAGTATTTTAGTTCCTTGTTTCTTTGCATTGTGATTTTCCAAAATTATGACCGGTCCCACTTCCTTTTAAGTTTTAAATTTTAAATTAAATCTATAGCTCAATTTTTAAATTGCAGAGCGATTTCATGTTTTTTTTTCTTCTTTAATGCGTTCTTTCCATCTTGGCATTTCCAAAAGATGAAGATATGTGTATCTTGAGAGGGGATTTCTAATCTTGTTTTCGCTATAATTGTACAAAAATGGGTGATAGCCCCATAGATAAATTTGGTCCCAAGGAGACTATAATATATCATTATCATCATTTTAATCAAGGTCACCTTGCAAATATAGGTGATTTGGTATCGTAGTCAACCTGGCTTTGGAATTTATAGGTGCTAAATTTTTTATTTGGAATCAAATTTTGAATTACGGTGCCCAATCTGGCCTGCCTTCCAACTCTTTTTGAGATTTGTTGATAATATCCTATGGTTGTATTTGTGTGAGCAATTTAAACTTTTCAATGCTTGATCCTTTCAATTAGGTACATAAAATTGATGTAGTTTCTTTAATTTTGTAGCCACTTGATTGATTAAAGGAGAAACTTTCTATCTATTATGCAAGCCTTGGACTTGATTACATATACTTGGGATGGTATGCATCCAAGAAAAAGCCAAGAGAAATGCTTATATCTTTGGGTGTTGTTTTGTGAGGATTGGTCCACATATCTTTTGTTTTAAGTTTTGGATGCTTGCTTCTTCCAATTGGGTACGTAAGACTGATTCAATTTCTTTAATCTTGCAACCATTTGATTGGTTAAAGGAGTGGCTTGCTGGAAAACCAGAGGAGGAGAGAAGGCATAGAAATAATAGCCAGGCTCTAGAGGGTTGAATAATGTAGAACTTTTAACTTTTAGTTTTTCTTATTTTCTCATCTTTATTCTTCTCGTTGATGAAATAGCTAACAAGTGAGAACCTTGTAACCTTGTAATAATCCTGAAGCCACAGAGACAAGATTTTTCTTGTAATAATCCTAAAGCCACAAAGACAAGCTTTTTCTTGTAATTAGTTATTCTTGTAAGTGTCAATTTCTGAATTCAATTGTGTAGCATTTATTAACCATCAACATTTCGAGTCATACTCCATGATCCATCATCGGGATGCTGCTAGAGAGAAAAGAAACATGAAATGATATGTTGCAGATCTGGAATACAATAAAAAGAGGAGGGAGAGAGGAAGAGGGGAGAGAGAAGAAAGGTGCATGGAGATCCATAATGACAAGACCTACAACCAATCCCCCTTCTCTAATTGTCATTGGTTGTAGATTTTGTCATTGTGGATCTTCATGCACCTATCTTCTCTCTCCCCTCTTCCTCTCTCCCTCCTCTTTTTATTGTATGCCAAATTTGCAGCATATCATTTCATGTTTCTTTTCTCTCTAGCAGCATCCTGATGATGGATCATGTAGTATGATCCAAAATGTTGATGGTTAAAAAATGCTACATAATTGAATCCAAAAACTGACACTTACAGTAATATGGATTGTGGAAATCTAATGGATCTGATTAGTTATTCTTACTGGATTTTTACAAATCTTCACAACAAAAGTGATCACACACTTGTCAATTCTCAAAAAAATTGTAGAAATGCCATTCAAATCTCCTATCGGCTAACCATTGTGTGCAAAAGAGCACATGACTGCTAGTTATAAAAATAGTATTCCACTTTTCATGACTTACCTAGTGATAATATATCTGGTAATTCTTGTTAACACATTTGGTCTCTAGATAGTTTTGAAGCCTTAAAAGACCTCCCAAAGAATTAAATTATGAGGGATGCTCATAAAAGTTAGTAGTTTTAGTTTTCCGCTTCTTGAAAGAGGTCATAATTTAAGATTTTTCTCTTTCCTACTTTGAATGTTATTTATCCTACCAATTCATTTTTTTTTGAAGCAATATTGATATAGGCTATGGATGACAATATTTATCTCTCTTAATTGATACTTTTTTTTGGTTTATCATAGTTATAACTTCACCAACTAGGTGATATGGACCATTTTCACTCTTGAAAATCATTGTTTTTATATTATTAATGTTTATCTTTTGATAATGTTGTTGAAAGATCTCTTTTTTGTGGTGATGGGACATTGAACCAATTCCTTTTTCCACTTGGCTTTTGTTTCAAATATAATAAAATGGTTGATATGACATATGATGAAGTTGTCTCTCTACTCATGTGTTAGATAGCTAACAAAAGATAATCTTATTATTTTATGCATATAAATTAGGCTTCCTTGATTCCAACATGGGATGCCACCAAAATAATTTATATTTTCTTAAATATAAAATATGTAGGATATAACTAATAGAGTGTAGATATATTGGTTGTTTGGTCAAAAAAGGTGAATTCATCGGCCTCCAACCTTCCTCAAAAGAGAAAATTTGATCTCACCAAAAGTTTGTGGATGATTCTATAGTCATTGGGGAAGCCTCACTCAAAAAAGGTAAAAACATCAAAAAGGCCTTAGACAATTATGGTGCTTCTACTAGATAGATTATAAATTGGAACAAGAGCTCTATTTATTTTATCAATGTTCTTGAATGAAGGCAAGAAAAGATTAAAAGGGTAATGGGTTGTGAGGTGAGCTATCTTCCATGATCCTACTTAGGGTTACCTCTTTGTCTTGATCCTCCTGATTCTTTTTGGAGCTTAATGATTGATAAATTCCATAGGAGTTTGGTTGGTTGGAAGGGAGCTCTTCTTAGCCAAGCTGGTAAAATTCTTGTTCTTAAAGCTACTCTCCAAAGGATCCCTCTCTATGCTCTAAGTATCTTTAAAATCCCTAGGAAGTTTGCGGATACTATTGAGAAAATTCAAAAGAACTTTCTTTGGCTTGGCTTGGAGCAAAATAAGAGAATGGCTCTCATTGCTTGGGATAAGGTTTGCAAACTAGTTAATAAGGGGGGTTTAGGTCTGCAAAGATTAAGAAGTATGAATGATTTTATTTTGACTAAGCTTATTTGGAGATTTTTCAACACCTAGGGAGAATGGAGTACTATATGGATTAACAAATATAACAAAGACAATAGGAATTTCCAAAATTTTTTGAATCAGGATACTTTGCAAGGAGGCTCTGTCATTTGGAATAATGCTTTGAAAAATAAGGAGTTGATTAAGAAGGGTGTAAAATGGAAGGTTGGCAATGGAAAGACTATTCTCTTTTGGGATGATGAATGGATTTGGATCATCCTCTTAGTTTTGATTCTAACTAGAAGGATAGGATGCTGCAATGTAAGCTGGCCTTTGGATATCATGTGGTTAATTACTAGGAAGGGGATAGCTAGATTGACTTGTCAAGGGTGGATCCCTCTCTTATAAGTTTGAACAAAATTTTGAATGTTGTCTTTCTGATTGAGGAATAAGATACTTTGATTTGGAGATATAATTCTAATGGGTTGTTCTCGCGGGTCTCCTCTTTGTGTAACTAGAATTATGAGAACTACCTAGAACGTTGTTGGGAAAAAGCTTGGTTTAAAGGACTAACCCCTATAATTAATGTTTTTTTTGGATCTTATTATAGGGTATGATTTTGACTATTGAGAATTTGTAGAAAAGGGGCTTGTACTTAACCAATAGGTGTTGTCTATGCAAGAATGATGAGGAGATTATTAATAATATGACTATTCATTGTGCCTATGTCTAAAGAATCTAGGAGAAGTTTTTGAATCTGATGAATATGGAATGGGTCTTTCCAGAGAGCATACAAGAATTATTTACTTCGTGGAGGTCTCCTACTAATAATAGCATAATGATTTATATTTGGAACTTGCTTTTACCCTACATATGCTGGGGTGTTTGGAAAGAAAGGAATGATAGGATTTTTAGAAATAAGGAGTCTAACTATATATTGATTTTCTATAAAATCAAGAGAGCCTTGATGGAATATATATGTCTAACTAACAAATTTTAGGAACCTAAAGATGCTTGGGAGGTTATAGTCTTCAAGAATTAGAAGTTAGATGGCATGAAGGATCAGAAAATCAAGAGGAATTTGAGAAATGAGGCCCATTGGGATTGTCCTCCTCATGGCTGGATGAAAATCAATTTTGACGGTGCCTCCAAGGGAAACCTGGGGATAGCTGGCTATGGTATTGTTATCAGAGATGAAAATGGGATTTAAAAAGGTGTTAAGGCAATTCCTATTGGTTTCAACTCTAATCATTTTGTTGAGGCCAGTGCTTCTCTTTATGGTCTTATGCTGGCTAAGATGAAAAACTAGAGGAAAGTCTAGGTTGAAGGAGATTCCCTTAATATTATTAAATGCCTTAATAATGATACGAACCCCTCATGGACAATATGTAATATCATTAAAAAATAATTTTTTTTAATAAAGACATTTGATGCTTGTGTCATTACTCACAAATATAGGGAGACCAACTCAACTGCTGACTGGATAGCTAATGTGGAGTGTAGAAGTCAGGTGGATATTGAATGGGATGACTGGACTGTCCTTCCCTCTGATAGGTCATCATTAATCGATAGGAATCGATTTCAAAGAAGGAAAAAAATTCTCAATGAAGATTATATTAATATTTAATAATGGAATGGATTCATGTGAAGGAGATGCATGGCCTTATTGTGATTACAATGTGACTCTTGCCTTTAATTCACATGTTTTATGGGTTATTTTAGGCATTAGAGGGCACGATTGTGATTAGGAGTTAATGAAATAGGGTTTTGTGAGAAACTTCAAGACAAGGAAAATTTTCAGAAGTAGAGCCATGGGAGGATGCAAGAAGAGGTCTAAGCTAGGAAATTGCAAGGAATGGAACCAAAATCCATAGGTTTGGAATATTGTGAAGAATGGGGGTGTGGTAGATTATTTAGAGAGACTGGCTGGTAATAAACCTTCTGTTACTAGGCAGTTCCATAAAACTTGGAATAAGGGTAAAATCATGGTGGGTATGAAGTATAGAGGTAATAGAGGAGATCATTACTGAGGCCACAGGTCTAAAAATTGAAGAGATCAATTTCTAAAGAGATAGGAAAGTTTTAGACAAAGCCCTCAAGGTTTTTGTGGAGACGGAGCAGGAAAGGAAAAGAATGGTGAAGATTGACAACTCCTACTTCACTCCTAACTACATTACACTGGATGGGAGGTACACTAAAATCTATAACCATTATCTTATTCTACTGAATCATTTTCAACATGGGATTAAAGTTACTTTCCCCTTTTATCTTTTGAGCTCCCTGGATTCTACCATAAATAGCTTGCAAAAGGATCATGAGGGCAACCATGCTTGTCATGAAGGTTTAATGCCTTTAATTTATGAGGTTTTAAAATCCAAAAAGGTTGAGAGGCCACGGTTTAATAGGAAGGCTCTAGAGGAGTATGACACTGGTGGCAAGGGCTCAGAGGAGGTCTATGTGGAGGATATTGAAGATGAAGAGGTTGAATTTGTTCAACCTAGAAAACCCTCCAAATGATGTGGCTCTTCCTCCAAGATTAAAAAAAGGAAGGCGAAGATTGAAGATTCTATCATAGAAATGGAGACAGAGGAGGAGGAAAGTAGGGATGATAGTGTGAAGGGGAAGGGTAAAAAATAAATGGAGACTATTGGGAGCCGCACCAGAGCCAAGAATAATAATAAGAAGGTGGGTAAGAGGGTGGTTATTTCCATGTATGAAGATTCCTCCTCACATGATAATGCTTAGGAAAAATAGGATAAGCTGACGGATAATGAACCCAGTATGGGGGATGATGATAACTTAGACCAAAATGTGTTGGTGGAGGAGAATATATTGCAAGATATTGCATAGGATGTGCCAATATTGAGAAGGACAGAGCAGAAAATGACATGGGTAGGGTGGGGAGCTCTAAGGAGGATATGACCCATGTGAATAAGGCCTTTGATAATCTGGGTTGCACTATTTTCTTCAATAACTTCAGTTCAATGAAAAATGACATCAATACTATAAAAAAAAAATTCATTATTTTTCAGTGGGAGGTTGGGGCTCTTGGCAAAATGAATTTGTGTGATAAGACTATGGGATAGAGTATTGATGAACTGAAGGAGGTTTATTGGTAGAAATGAGGGGTTTCTAATTCTGACGCAGGAAGTCCAAATAATGGAAAACAAAATGAAAGAGGTGGAAAATGATTTGAAAGGAGGGAGTTTGATTAAGATGATGGATAAAATGGAGAGAAGAACTATGCGACTAGAGAAGACTATTAGCAATATTGTTGAGCAGAGCTTCTCCATCCTTAAGGCCTCGACTGAGCATGTCAAAATCTTGGTGGATAAGATGGAACAAGGAAAAGGGGAGTAGGTGCCCAAGGAGGTCAAGGGGGTCAAGGGCCTAGTAAGAGGACCAAATCGAGCTTCAAAAAGTTTGAGATCAACAAGAACAAAGATTTGGAGGAGTTGAAGGTTTCCTTAGCAAATATGCAAATGTTGGCTAATCAGGTGGTTGAACTTATGAAGATTATCTAGCTATCTTTTTGTTGTCTGGTTATCTTTTTGTTGTCCTCTTCTTTCTATTTTTTGGTGTTTCTTTGTTTTGTTGATGCACTATTTCTGCTGGACTCTTAATGCTTATGTTGTAATTTCGATGTAAAAGGTTTCAAGTCCTTTCAAAACTTGATTTTACGTAATCAAAACTAATAGAGTGTACAAATGAATTAACCATGCCATAATTTTTGTTCAATCAATTTTTCCCTTTGCTACGTGCTTCTCTCACCTAGTCAAGCATAGAGTATATTTTACTCTTTCTAATTATTATCTTATCAAATTTTATATTGAGTGACAAGTTTCTCTTGCAATAGTGTCCATGTCTTGCATGAATGCCTCAAGGTTTTCCTCTCCACTATTTATCTCCAATCTAAGTAGACATTTTCATGAAAAATGATAAAGCCCTCAATAAATGAAAGTACTAGAGAAACTAATTGTTAAAATTATTAAAGTATTACACCGAAGACAACACATTGAAAATAGATTAATTTTTAAAATTATTAAACTTTTACAACAAAGCCACTATAAATAAAATATATGCATGCAAATAAAAAAATAGAAGTAATAATTATAAAATAAAAAAATAGAAGAAGGATGAGGGGTTGGCCCACAAAAGTGGTTCCACTTTTTGCCATGAACAAAATTTGCCAATAAAAAATTACCATTTTTTACCCCTTCGAACGAATGAGGGACTGCATTTGAAAGTTCTCAAGGGGTTCATTTGAACACATTTGTGTGGCATGTTCAAATGAGCCATCCCCCCTTCATTTGAACATACCTGCATAACATGTTTGAACAAAGAGGGGGAATCATTTGAACCCCTCATGGCTGGAATTTTTAAAAAATTACAGTGACGGGGGTCATTTTCACCATTGTTTTTTTAAACTTGTGGACTCCCAAGTGTTAGATCAAACATAGTAACATCCTACTATGACATCAACATCCTGTGAGCATTTTTGGCCTCTTCCAACCGTCTTTCATATCAGGTACACATTATTCTTCCTTTATTTGTTTTTTAAATTGTAAATTATTTGTTTTTCATATATCTTAGTTAGTTTTGTGTTTTGAGTAGTTTTTTTGTATTTTGTTAGATAATTTTACAAATCAATTGTTAGAAAACATTAAAAAAACCTATTTAGAAATTTTTAGAAAACCCTTGTTAGAAAAACTAAGATAGAAAGCCCTAGTTAAAAGAACCAAACTAGAAAACCCTAGCTAGAAAACCCTAGTTAGAAAACATTTAAAAAGTGTTTCTTAAATGTTTATTTTTTTATTTTTAAGTTAGATATATCTGAAAATCTTAGTTTATAAAGTTGTAAAAAATGTTATGTACTTATGTATAGTTAGATATTTAAATGTTTGGAGTTCTTTTTTATATACTAAAATGTTATGTACATATATTTAAGATTTTTTGTTAGATACTTTTACAAACACACTAGTTAAAGTAATATTTAAATATCCTACTTAGAAAATGTTATAAAATCTTATTTAGAAAACTCTAGTTAGAAAATGTTATAAAACCCTAGTTAGAAATATTTAGCTAGAAATGCATTCTAGACAACCCTAGTTAGAAAATGTTAGAAAATATTAGTTTAATAACTATAGAGAAAATGTTTATTTTAAAACATGTAGAATTTTTTTTATGTTGAAATGTTATGCTTATGTTCTAGATGTTTCCATTTTACATGTAAAATTGTTATACATTGTATCATTAGACATGTTAACATATTATCTTAGGACCCCTTAAGCATGTATCCTAAAACCTTATAAGACACCCATGGCCCCTTAAGACACCTAGAACCCTTAGTAGGATATGTTATTCAACATTATATAAAGTTCCTTAACAACCTTTAGATTATGAAATAAAACCCTTTATGAATATTGTTGACATAAAAGGACATAATGCCCCTTACTTGATGACATATAATAACATAAGACTAAATATGACATAAAACCCTTTAAGAACCCTTACCAAGACCTGTTATGACATATGACCCATTATGACATAAAATGATCTTTAAGAACCCTTACTAGGACCTCTTAAAACACATAAGACCACTTAGACCCATTAATGTATCTTAAGATCCATTAATAAAAATAGGACCCATTGTCAAAATAAAGAGCCCTTAACACACACTAGGATCCATTAATCTAATCTAGGACCATTTAGGACCACTTATGACACCTACAACCTGTTAAGACATTCTAGGATCCTTATCCATCCCTTATGACATCTTAAGACACATAGGATCCATTAGGACCCCAAAGACCCATTAATGTATCTTAGGATGTCCTATGACCCATTAATATGTCTTAGGATCCATTAATACATATGAGGACCCATTGTCACCCTCAAGACCCCTTAAGACATGCTAGGATCAATTAATGTAACCTAGGATCACTTAGGACCACTTATGACACCTACAACCCCTTAAGATGTACTAGGACCCTTATCCATCTCTTAAGACATCTTATGACACCTAGGACCCCTAAGACCCATTATTGTATCTTAGGATGTCCTAGGACCCATTGATATATCTTAGGTTATATTATAATGCAGTCAAGGATGGTGGATCCAATGAAGGATAGTCCAAACCTTGCAGCCAAAAGAATTACACAGTGGAATACTCAACACAACAAACAACACCATAAGTGTTTCAAGTAATTTTCATTAACATGCTCGATTGTAAGGCCTTCTAGGTTAGGGCCAATTAAAAAATGAAATAATTCTACAAGATCCACAACCAGATCCAATACAATCTCAACTAGTTCAGTTCTGAAGACAATCAAAAGCTGATGGAAACCCTAAGGAAGATATAAACTTGAGCTTGTAAGTCTCCAAGAAATCTCCTTATTTCCAAGTATGAAAACCCCTAGCTCTGCTACAAAGGGCTATCATATTACAATCTAACCTGCAAGAACATTAAGAACTTTTCAACAACTTTTCCAACTTTAGCTTCGCATCTGAATTCCAGATCTACTAAGTCTCCAAGTTTTGATCTCCCAAAATCCCCTCCAAACATCTACCCAAGTCCTCCTTAAATACTAATCATCAGCCACAAGTCGGCTGGACAAAACCCTTAACTCCCCAAACAATAATTAAATTCCATACAAGTCAGCTTAAAAATGTATACAAACATTTAATTCTTCATGTCGGCCCAAGACAATGGCTACCAATAATTAATTCACCAATTCGGCTCAAAAAATCACATAGAACTCCAATCGGTAAGTCAGAACTACCAAGCGATAGTAAAATTACCGAGCACGCCAGGCATCGCTGAGCACTAGTATTGACCGAGCACCAAAGGCATGATCGAGAAACACTTTCACTAAGTGCTAGGGACTATCAAGTTCCTTCAGTGACTGAGCTTCCTTCAATGACCGAGACCGTCGATCAAGGTTGCAACCGAGTAAAAACCAACCAAAACACAAACATTCCATGCAGTTTGCTGAGGAGACAGAATGCCCCTGCCTAAACCTTGGATGCCCCTGCATCAGACACCCTAGGTTCCAAAAGATGTTCATATGTGAGAAGAACATCTTTTAGGATTCAACACATAAATCCCAAACTAGTTCTTCACATACAAGTCCTCCACCTTTCCTACTTGAAAAGTCTTCCACTTCAATTTCCTCTATCTCTTCAAGTCTTTTCTTAACAATGTATAGGTTAGTTCCTCATACTGATCATTCATTTTCTTAGGATCTACAATCTCAACTTGGCTACCAATACTCAGGCTTCTCCTACAGAGCATTGCATCCATCAAAGGCATCAATGAAAACTTCTTGTCATTCTTCTCAACAGTAAAAACATTTCTTACATAGTCATAAATAGCTTTGCAATCATATTGCCAAGGTATACTGAGCAATATATCACAACTATTCATCTTCACAATGTCACAAAGTACAAGATCCTTGTACTAGCCAATTTGAACATCAATGAAGCATTGTTCTCTAACTTCCAAAGCATGAACATCTTGCAACCAGCCAAGCCTATAAGGACAAGGATGTTTCATTCTACTCAAACCAAGTTTCTAAACCATGTCTTTAGCAACAAGGTTATCAGTACTACCACTATCAACAATAACATCATAGAGTTTACCCTCAGTCTTGCATCAGGTCCTAAACAAGTTACTCCTTTGACAAGGTTCATCCTTTGTACCGAGTAACGTTCACCAAAGCAACAAGTTCTCTGATTTAGGTTCATTCTAAATGTTCTCACTCATCACAATAGTTCTTTGGTCAACCTTCTTCTATGTGCATTGAAAAGAACGGTGTCCTTCCTCTCCACAATTATAGAAAGTACCCTTAAAGATAACTCTACCTATCTTCCTCTTTGGTTCCACAGGTTTCTATTCATCTTCTGCATTAGTAGGCTTATCCTTCACTGAGTGATCAACCTTTTCTTTCCCTCGGGAGTTACTAGGTTGTTTCCTCTTCAACTTATCTTCTGCCTTTAGAGCATACTGAGAAGCATCTTCAACAAAATCAATCTTCAGCATACCGAGCTCATCCTGAATATTCAATCTCAGACCATTCACATACTGAGCTACCTTTTCCTTACCAAGCTATCAGTGTCCAAACTGAATAGTTATTTTGTAGAACTCCGCGGTATAATCTTCAATAGACAAATCCTTCTGCTTCAGATTCTGCAACTTCTTAAACAAGTAAAGCTCATAGTCAGTCGGTATGAACTTAGCTTTCAACTTAGTCACCATCAATCTCCACTGATTAATCTTTGTTTCACCTTCATCCTCTTAGTCTCTTTGTAGTTCCTTGCACCAAAGAGTAGCATGTCCTTTCAACTTTTTCTGTGCTAATCTTACTCAAAGAGGATCTTCATTTTCTTCTAGTTCAAAGAAATCTTCAAGTTCACCAATCCAATCAATCAAATTGTCAGGTTTCAAAGTACCTAAGAAAGTAGAAACTTCCATTTGGTAATTACTAAACTGAGTAGCAGATCTAGGAAACTAAGTAGTTATGTCTTCACTAGATCTATTCCTCCGATCATCACCACTAGATCCAACAGTTCCAAATTATTCAGCATCTTCTTCATAGCTATCATCAGTACCAACATTCTGAGGTATACCAATAACAGTTCTCATGATCTCGGTGACCATATCATTCTTCATCAATTCCATCTTAGATCTGAAATCTAATTTCACCTTCTTTGTGATCTGGGATTCAACAGTATCACAAAGATTTGAAATAACTCTAGGGTCAAATCTTATTGAAGGTATCCTTAAAGATAAGAGAAACCCTCTACAACAAACCCTCACGAATCACCTTGTGACAATCTCCAAGTTGCAACAAATCAGATCTCAACCTTCAATCTAGTAAACAACCAGGGCATAATTTCACAAGTTTAGTGCTTTTGATCTATAATCTAGATTGCGCACAATCTCTACTTCTATAAGATCAACTTCGCAAGATAAGCCTTGCTAGGTCAAACTTTTGCTTCAACAGGAACAAAACTTCACTCTGATACCACCTAACGTAGTCAAGGATGGTGGATCCAATGAAGGATAGTCCAAACCTTGTAGCCAAAAGAATTACATAGTAGAATACTCAACACAATAGACAAAACCATAAGTGTTTCAAGTAATTTTCATTAACATGGCCAGCTGTAAGGCCTTCCAGGTTAGGGCCAATTAAAAAATAAAACAATTCTGCAAGATCCACAACCAGATCTAATACAATCTCAGCTAGTTTAGTTCTAAAGACAATCTTAAAGCTGATGGAAACCCTAAGGAAGATCTAAACTTGACCTCACAAGCCTCCAAGCAATCTCCTTGTTTCCAAGTATGCAAACCCCTAGCTCTACTACAAAGGACTATCAAATTACAATCTGATCTCCAAGAACATCAAGAACTTTTCTACATCTTCACCAACTTCAGCTTCACATTTGAATTCCATATCTACTAAGTCTCCAAGTTCTGATCTCCCAAAATCGCCTCCAAACATCTACCCAAGCCCTCCTTAAATACTAATCATAAGCCACAAGTTGGCTGGATGAAACCCTTAACTCCCCAAACAATAATTAAATGCCATACAAGCTGGCTTACAAATGTATACAAACATTTAATTCTTCATGTTGGCCCAAGAAAATGGCTACCAATAATTAATTCACCGAGTTAGCTCAACAAATCACACAGAAATCCAATCGATAAGTCAGAACTACCGAGCGATAGTAAAATTACCGAGCACGCTAGGCATCGCCAAGCACCAGTATCGACTCAGCACCAAAGGCATGACTGAGAAACACTTTCATCAAGCACCAAGGACTACTGAGTTCCTTCAGTGACCGAGCTTCCTTCAATGACCAAGACCATTGGTCAAGGCTACAACCGAGTAAAAATTGGCCAAAACAAAAACACTCCATGTAGTTTGCCGAGGACACAAAATGCCCCTGCCTAAACCTTATATGCCCCTGCATCATATCAATACATACGAGGACCCATTTTCATCCTCAATACCCCTTAAGACATACTAGGATCCATTAATGTAACCTAGGATCCCTTAGGACCACTTATGTTACCTACAACCCCTTAAGACATTATAGGACCCTTATCCATCCCTTACGACATCTTAAGACACATAGGATCCCTTAGGACCTCAAAGACCTATTAATATATCTTAGGATGTCATAGGATCCATTGATGTGTCTTAGGTTCCATTAATAAATACAAGGACCCACGGTCTCCCCCAAGACACCTTAAGACATACTAGGATCCATTAATATAACCTAAGATCTATTAGGAACACTTATGACACCTACGACACCTTTAGACATATGAGGACCCTTATCCATACCTTACAACATCTTAAGACACATACAACCCCTTAGGACCCTGAAGACCCATTGATGTATCTTGGGATGTCCTAGGACCCATTGATATATCTTAGGTTTCATTAATACATACGAGGACCCATTTTCTTCCTCAAGACCCCTAAGACATACTAGATTCCATTAATGTAACCTAGGATCCCTTTGGACCACTTATGACACCTATGAACCGTTAAGATATTCTTGGACCCTTATCCATCCCTTACAACATATTAAGACACATAGGATCTCTTAGGACCACAAATACCCATTAAATGCATCTTAGGATGTCCTAGGACCCATTTATGTGTATTAGGTTCATTAATACATACACAGACCCATTTTCACCCTCAAGAAACTTTAAGACATACTAGGATCCATTAATGTAACCTACGATCCCTTAGGACCACTTGTGACAACTATGAACGCTTAATAAATACTATGACCCTTATCCATCCCTTTAGACATCATAATACACCTAGGACCCCCAAGACCCATTAATGTATCTTAGGATGTCCGAGGACCCATTGATATATCTTAGGTTCCATTAATACTGATGAAGGGTGCTCCCCTTAATACCACAAACACATAACAGAAACAGAGAAACCACAACAGTATGCAAGAACAGAAAATTGGCTTCTTATTATCTCCACAAATGTGGAATTACAAACTTTTAGAATTACAATATGCAAAGCCACAAGGGCATTCCCTTACAATATTCTGTAGGACAAAGCCTCGAATCAATACCCAGATCTACTACCCAGAACTATTCTGAACTGCCTAAGACAATAATACAGCCTTCCTTATATAGGCAATTTTCCACCGCCTGGGAAGGTTCCAGAATTTTAGCCTATAAGGCCGACCAAACTTAGAATTATTTTTATTTTACATTTCATTACATCATAGTCAGCTCAAAATAAATTTTGAAACCCGAACAGAAATTTTGAAGAAAAATCATTTTCCGCCATTTCAAGTGACCCAACTTCCGAAGACCATAAGTCATCACCAGTTGACCCGATTGACTATTGTAACCCCATTTCAGAAAGGGCGCGAGGAGCTCTACAACGCTTGAATCAAGCAAGCTTCATTCAGCCCAAAATTCGACCTCATCCGGGGCCTCTAAAGCCTTCAAAACTGAGTTCAAAGTTTCTGTCCCCTACTGCCAATACCGAAAATCTTCAATATCTTCCAATATACACTTGATCTGGCAATGAAACTTTACTGGCAGACTTGTATGACCAAAATGAACCTCCAAGAAAGAAATCAGATCATTCTGAGCACATACGAAAATTACCAAAAATAGTAACTTTCCATAAATAGCAGCTCTGCACAAAATAGCCCTTATTGAATATAAAAATAGAAATATTTTTTTGGGTGATGCAAGATTGCTCTTACACCCAGGATGCTCCTGCATCAGACACCTAGGGTAATTTGAGAAGTGACCCTGTCACGACTCAGGTGTGCAGAGGAAAGCCAAGACGGCTAACCTCCTCCTTTGTCAGCCATGATGAATCTTCAACAGGCCATCCTTTCCACTTGACCAGATATTCTTCATATGTCATGTTCCTTGTGCTTCTGCCAACACGACTGTCTAGTATATCTTCGATCTCCTTAGTGTCTGAACTAGTTGCTGGAATACTCCACTGCGCTGCTGTGATCTCATCTTCAACACCTCCTTCATGATACTCTGTCAGATCTGAAATGTTAAACACTGGTGAAATATTTAGCTCAGTAGGCAATTCTACCTCATACGCGTTTCTTGAATCATGTTTCTTCAGTATCTTACATGGCCCAAACTTCTTCATTTTCAGCTTGTTATATGTACCAACTAGAAACCGCTCCTTCCGCAAATGAACCATGACTTCATCACCAACCTGAAATTCCTTATACCTCCTTTTCTCATCTGCCTTAGCCTTATACTGTGTGTTCATCTTGGTAATATGCTTCCTCACCTCTTCATGGATGTTCTTCAAGTGTTCTGCAAAATCTTCAGCTTCAGCACTACTTATTTCTCTTTTATCTATCTTCCTCAATTCAGATGCATTTCTTGGACTACTTCCATATACAATCTGGAATGGTGATTTACCAGTGCTCCTGTTGACAGAATTATTGTATGCAAATTCTGCCTGTGGTAAAATCAAATCCCATCCTGTTGGCTTATCTCCAACCAAACATCTCAGCAAATTTCCCAAACTCCTATTCACCACCTCTGTCTGTCCATCAGTCTGTGGATGATGTGATGAACTGAACTTCAAATCTATCTTCAACTTCTTCCACAACGTACGCTAGAAATATGCAACAAACTTAGTGTCCTGATCTGAAACTATGGTCTTTGGCAAACCATGAAGTCTCACTACTTCTCTGAAAAACAATTCTGCTACATGAACAGCATAATTAGTCTTCCCGCAGGGAATGAACTGTGCCATCTTTGAAAATCGGTCAACTACTACAAAAATTGAATCATGTCCCCGCTGTGTCCTCGGTAAACCAAGAACAAAGTCCATACTGATATCCTCCCAAGGCTTCTCTGGTATAGGTAATGGCTGATACAACCCTGTATTCTGCTTCACTCCTTTCGCCATCTGACATACTCTGCAACTCTGTACAAACTTCTTCACATCTTGCTGCAACTACGGCCAATAATAATTCTCACTAACCAAACCAACGGTTTTATCACGACCAAAATGTCCAGCCAATCCTCCACTATGCTTCTCCTTGATGAGATTCTCCCTCATAGAACTTTGTGGAATGCACAACTGACTCCCTCTGAATAGCATATCATCCTGGATGATGAAATCCAACCATTTCGTCCTATCTAGAGTAACAGGTTTTGTACAAGCTTTCCAAGCTTCACCAAAATCAGGATCCTCTGGATACAAATTCTTGAGTTCCTTGAACCCAACCACTTCAATCTGCATTTCTGTCAGCAATAGTTGCCTTCTGCTAAGAGCATCTGCAACCCTATTAGACTTTCCACTCCTATGTTTCAAAAAAAATGTATAACTCTGCAAAAATTCAACCCATTTCAAATGCCTCTGATTCAACTTTCCTTGACTATTCAAATATTACAAAGCTTGATGATCAGTATACAAAACAAACTCGTTAGGAAGCAGATAATGTCTCCACTTCTTTAATGCCTGAACTATAGCATAAAATTCCTGATCATAAACAGAATACTTCCTCTTGGCATCATTTAACTTCTCACTGAAATATGCAACAGGTTTACCTTCTTGGCTCATAACAGCTCCTATTGCAGTACCACTAGCATCACAATCTACTTGAAACACCTTATTAAAATTTGGAAGTGCTAAAACAGGTTGTTCTGTAACTTTTTGTTTCAATAATTGAAAACTCTTTTCTGCTCCATTAGTCCACTTAAACTCTTTTCTATCCCCTCTCATTGTTTCAGTCAAGGGTCCACAAATACTGCTAAAATTTCTGAGAAACTTTCTATAAAAGCTAGCTAGACCATGAAAAGATCTTACCTCAGTAGCACTCCTTGGCGTAGGCCATTCAATGATAGCCTGTACCTTCTCTGGGTCCATTTTTAGACCTTCTCCTGAAACTACAAACTCCAAATACACCAACTCTTTCTTCACAAAACTGCACTTCTTCAAATTAATCAACAATTTTTCTTCTCTCAGCTTCTCAAATACCATACGAATATGCATCATATGCTCCTCCAATGTCTTACTAAAGATCAAAATATCATCTAGGTAAACAATGACAAACTTACCCAAAAATTCTTTCAGAACCTCGTTCATGAGCCGCATGAAAGTGCTCGGTGCATTGGTTAGCCCAAAAGGCATGACTAACCACTCATACAGTCCTTCCTTTGTCTTGAAGGCAGTCTTCCATTCATCTCCTTCTCTGATCTGAATCTGATGATATCCACTTTTCAGATCTATCTTTGAGAAATACACAGCTCCACTCAAACAGTCCATAATATCATCCATTCGTGGCAATGGAAACCTGTACTTGATTGTGATCTTGTTTATTGCCCTAGAATCTGTGCACATCTTCCATTCTCTATTCTTCTTTGGTGCTAATACCGCTGGTATAGCACAGGGACTGAGACTTTCATGGATCAATCCTTTCTGTAACAACTCATGTACTTGTCTGTTCAACTCCTCACTTTCTGCAGGTGTCATTCTGTGTGCTGTCTTATTCGGCAAACTCGCTCCTGGGATCAAGTCCATCTGATGACTGATCTTCCTGACTGGTGGTAATCCATCAGGCACGTTATCGGATACAATATCCTGAAACTCATTCAACAGATTTGCAACTTCTACAGGAACATCTTCTACTTCCTCTTTACCAGCTTTTGGAATTGAAGCAAAACATACATGCTCATGCCTCATACCATATAGGAAATTTCTTCCATCAACAAAAGTTATCCTTTCATTACCACATACCTTTTCTTCAGTCTCCTTCAATGGTTTTAGCTTATGTCGCACTCCATCCTTTGTCAGGGAATAGATATTTGCACGACCATCATGTACAGCACATCTGTCAAACTGTCATGGTCTACCCAACAACATATGATATGCATCCATAGATATGATATCACACAATACCTCATCTTGGTATCCGCCAACCTTAAACTTTACCAGGCACTGTTCACTGACCATGACCTTGTGGTCATCCTGCACCTAGGCAATCTGATATGGATGTGGGTGTTTCTGTCTCTTGAGCTTCAACTTTGTCACCATCTCTTCTGACACCAAATTGTCAGTGCTTCCACTATCAATAATCACATCACAACATTTACCTTCACACTTGCACCTGGTGCGAAACAGGCTCCTCCTTTGTTCAGGTTCATTCTCACCACTCAACAGGACTCTTCTGTTAATCAACGTTTCTCCTCTTTCAGCATCTTCAGAATTTGATGATCTGGCATCTTCATCTACATGTGCAACTCTAGCCTGGCTTTTATTTCTCCTGTCTGTTCTGCCTTGGCGCTGAGGACATTCAAATGCCCTATGACCTTCCTCTCCACAGTGAAAACATGTTCCACAGAAGCCACCTCTTCCAGATCCTTGTCCTCTTCCTCTTCCTCTTTGATCTCTACTATTCTGATCCTGGAAGCGATTGAAATTATTTCCTCGCTGATTCTGACTGCTACTGGCCTCATCCTTCTTTTTCGGATCTTCATTTCGGCCACCATATGACCATCCACCAGATCGTCCACCGCGACCTCTTCCATTTTTTCTGCTCTCGAACTTCTTGTTCAGCTTTTCCTCTACTTTTAGGGCAAATTGGTATGCCTCCTCAATACTATTCATTCGAACCAGATTCAACTCCTCCTGAATGCTTGGTCTTAACCCATTAAGGTATCGGGCAACTTTCTCCTTATCAGCTTCTGCATGGCCTATTCTGATGAGGAGTCGATAGAACTCCTCTGTATACTCCTGAACAGATCTTCCTGCTTGCTTCAAACTTTGCATTTTCTTTACTAGATCAAGCTCATAATCAACAGGAATGAACTGTCACTTCAATTTATCCACCATCCGATCCCATCTCGTGATTTTCTCCTTTCCCCTTCTATTTCGCTCCAATTGAATTTCTTGCCACCAGATCTTCGCATGACCTTTCAGTCTGGCCTTCGCAAATTTGACCCTATCAGGATCCTCAACATCTTCATACTCAAAATATTCCTCACATTCATTGATCCAGTCGATCAATTCCTCTGGGTTAAGATTTCCAGAAAATGTAAGAACCTCAATCTCAGGTCTTTTTCCAATCTTAGAAATGGCCCGAAAAAGTTTTTCTTCCTCCTGGTTTACAATTTTGACTTCTCCTTCTTGATATTCTTATTCGGCTTCATCCTCGCTTTCATCTCTGATATTAAGATTCATTCCTCTGCGAATCTCTTCTTGCAATGCTCGCACTTGTCTCTGCAGCTCTCTAACCTCAGGTGTCACAACACTAGCTCTTCCGCCACGTTCCCTTCATGGAGGAATTTTCGCGATGCGCGCGGAAACCCTAACCACGGTCCTGGTGCAAACTGCCTCACAGTCGGCGATCTGTTTACACACTCAAGAACTCCTGCTCTGATACCACCTGATGAAGGGTGCTCCCCTTAATACCACAAACACATAACAGAAACAGAGAAACCACAACAGTATGCAAGAACAGAAAATTGGCTTCTTATTATCTCCACAAATGTGAAATTACAAACTTTTAGAATTACAATATGCAAAGCCACAAGGGCATTCCCTTACAATATTCTGTAGGACAAAGCCTCGAATCAATACCCAGATCTACTACCCAGAACTATTCTGAACTGCCTGAGACAATAATACAGCCTTCCTTATATAGGCAATTTTCCACCGCCTGGAAAAGTTCCAGAATTTTAGCCTATAAGGCCGACCAAACTTAGAATTATTTTTATTTTACATTTCATTACATCATAGTCGGCTCAAAATAAATTTTGAAACCCGAACAGAAATTTTGAAGAAAAATCATTTTCCGCCATTTCAAGTGACCCAACTTCCGAAGACCATAAGTCATCACCAGTTGACCCGATTGACTATTGTAACCCCATTTCGGAAAGGGTGCGAGGAGCTCTATAACACTTGAATCAAGCAAGCTTCATTCAGCCCGAAATTCAACCTCATCCGGGGCCTCTAAAGCCTTCAAAACTGAGTTCAAAGTTTCTGACCCCTGCTGCCAATACCCAAAATCTTCAATATCTTCCAATATACACTTGATCTGGCAATGAAACTTTACTGGCAGACTTGTATGACCAAAATGAACCTCCAAGAAAGAAATCAGATCATTCTGAGCACATACGAAAATTACCAAAAATAGTAACTTTCCATAAATAGCAGCTCTGCACAAAATAGCCCTTATTGAATATAAAAATAGAAATATTTTTTTGGGTGATGCAAGATTGCTCTTACACCCAGGATGCTCCTGCATCAGACACCTAGGGTAATTTGAGAAGTGACCCTGTCACGACTCAGGTGTGCAGAGGAAAGCCAAGACGGCTAACCTCCTCCTTTGTCAGCCATGATGAATCTTCAACAGGCCGTCCTTTCCACTTGACCAGATATTCTTCATATGTCATGTTCCTTGTGCTTCTGCCAACATGACTGTCCAGTATATCTTCGATCTTCTTAGTGTCTGAACTAGTTGCTGGAATACTCCACTGTGCTGCTGTGATCTCATCTTCAACACCTCCTTCATGATACTCTGTCAGATCTGAAATGTTAAACACTAGTGAAATATTTAGCTCAGTAGGCAATTCTATCTCATACGCATTTCTTGAATCATGTTTCTTCAGTATCTTAGATGGCCCAAACTTTTTCATTTTCAGCTTGTTATATGTACCAACTGGAAACTGCTCCTTCTGCAAATGAACCATGACTTCATCACCAACCTGAAATTCCTTATACCTCTTTTTCTCATCTGCCTTAGCCTTATACTGTGCGTTCATCTTGGTAATATGCTTCCTCACCTCTTCATGGATGTTCTTCAAGTGTTCTGCAAAATCTTCAGCTTTAGCACTACTTATTTCTCCTTTATCTATCTTCCTCAATTCAGATGCATTTCTTGGACTACTTCCATATACAATCTGGATTGGTGATTTACCAGTGCTCCTGTTGATAGAATTATTGTATGCAAATTCTGCCTGTGGTAAAATCAAATCCCATCCTGTTGGCTTATCTCCAACCAAACATTTCAGCAAATTTCCCAAACTCCTATTCACCACCTCTGTCTGTCCATCAGTCTGTGGATGATGTGATGAACTAAACTTGAAATCTATCTTCAACTTCTTCCACAACGTACGTCAGAAATATCCAACAAACTTAGTGTCCCGATCTGAAACTATGGTCTTTGGCAAACCATGAAGTCTCACTACTTCTCTGAAAAATAATTCTGCTACATGAACAGCATCATTAGTCTTCCCACAGGGAATGAAATGTGCCATCTTTGAAAATCGGTCAACTACTACAAAAATTGAATCATGTCCCCGCTGTGTCCTCGGTAAACCAAGAACAAAGTCCATACTGATATCCTCCCAAGGCTTCTCTGGTATAGGTAATGGCTGATACAACCCTGTATTCTGCTTCACTCCTTTCGCCATCTGACATACTCTGCAACTCTGTACAAACTTCTTCACATCTTGCTGCAACTGCGGCCAATAATAATTCTCACTAACCAAACCAACGGTTTTATCACGACCAAAATGTCCAGCCAATCCTCCACTATGCTTCTCCTTGATGAGATTCTCCCTCATAGAACTTTGTGGAATGCACAACTAACCCCCTCTGAATAGCATATCATCTTGGATGATGAAATCCAACCATTTCGTCCTGTCTAGAGTAACAGGTTCTGTACAAGCTTTCCAAGCTTCACCAAAATCAGGATCCTCTGGATACAAATTCTTGAGTTCCTTGAACCCAACCACTTCAATCTGCATTTCTGTCAGCAATAGTTGCCTTCTGCTAAGAGCATCTGCAACCCTATTAGACTTTCCACTCCTATGTTTCAAAACAAATATATAACTCTGCAAAAACTCAACCCATTTCAAATGCATCTGATTCAACTTTCCTTGACTATTCAAATATTAAAAAGCTTGATGATCAGTATACAAAACAAACTCCTTAGGAAGCAGATAATGTCTCCACTTCTTTAATGCCTGAACTATAGCATAAAATTCTTGATCATAAACAGAATACTTCCTCTTGGCATCATTTAACTTCTCACTGAAATATGCAACAGGTTTACCTTCTTGGCTCATAACAGCTCTTATTGCAGTACCACTAGCATCACAATCTACTTGAAATACCTTATTAAAATCTGGAAGTGCTAAAACAGGTTGTTCTATAACTTTTTGTTTCAATAATTGAAAACTCTTTTCTGCCCGATTAGTCCACTTAAACTCTTTTCTATCCCCTCTCATTGTTTCATTCAAGGGTCCACAAATACTGCTAAAATTTCTGATAAACTTTCTATAAAAGCTAGCTAGACCATGAAAAGATCTTACCTCAGTAGCACTCCTTGGCGTAGGCCATTCAACGATAGCCTGTACCTTCTCTGGGTCCATTTTTAGACCTTCTCCTGAAACTACAAACCCCAAATACACCAACTCTTTCTTCACAAAACTGCACTTCTTCAAATTAATCAACAATTTCTCTTCTCTCAGCTTCTCAAATACCATACGAATATGCATCATATGCTCCTCCAATGTCTTACTAAAGATCAAAATATCATCTAGGTAAACAATGATAAACTTACCCAGAAATTCTTTCAGAACCTTGTTCATGAGCCGCATGAAAGTGCTCGGTGCATTGGTTAGCCCAAAAGGAATGACCAACCACTCATACAGTCCTTCTTTTGTCTTGAAGGCAGTCTTCCATTCATCTCCTTATCTGATCCGAATCTGATGATATCCACTTTTCAGATCTATCTTTGAGAAATACACAGCTCCACTCAAACAGTCCATAATATCATCCATTCGTGTCAATGGAAACCTGTACTTAATTGTGATCTTGTTTATTGCCCTAGAATCTGTACACATCCTCCATTCTCCATTCTTCTTTGGTGCTAATACCGCTGGTACAGCACAAGGACTGAGACTCTCATGGATCAATCCTTTCTATAACAACTCATGTACTTGTCTGTTCAACTCATCACTTTCTGCAAGTGTCATTCTGTGTGCTGCCTTTTTCGGCAAACTCGCTCTTGGGATCAAGTCCATCTGATGACTGATCTTCCTGACTGGTGGTAATCTATCAGGCACGTTATCGGATACAATATCCTGAAACTCATTCAACAGATTTGCAACTTCTACAGGAAAATCTTCTACTTCCTCTTTACCAGCTTTTGGAATTAAAGCAAAACATACATGCTCATGCCTCATACCATCTAGGAAATTTCTTCCATCAACAAAAGTTATCCTTGCATTAGCACATACCTTTTCTTTAGTCTCCTTCAATGGTTTTAGCTTATGTCGCACTCCATCTTTTGTCAGGGAATAGGTATTTGCATGACCATCATGTACAGCACATCTGTCCAACTGCCATGGTCTACCCAACAACATATGACATGCATCCATAGATATGATATCACACAATACCTCATCTTGGTATCCGCCAACCTTAAACTTTACCAGGCACTATTCACTGACCATAACCTTGTGGTCATCCTGCACCCAGGCAATCTGATATGGATGTGGGTGTTTCTGTCTCTTGAGCTTCAACTTTGTCACCATCTCTTCTGACACCAAATTGTCAGTGCTTCTACTATCAATAATCACATCACAACATTTACCTTCACACTTGCACCTGGTGCGAAACAGGCTCCTCCTTTGTTCAGGTTCATTCTCACCACTCAACAGGACTCTTCTGTTAATCAACGTTTCTCCTCTTTCACCATCTTCAGAATTTGATGATCTGGCATCTTCATCTACATGTGCAACTCTAGCCTGGCCTTCATTTCTCCTGTCTGTTCTGCCTTGGCGCTGAGGACATTCAAATACCCTATGACCTTCCTCTCCACAGTGAAAACATGTTCCACGGAAGCCACCTCTTCCAGATCCTTGTCCTCTTCCTCTTCCTCTTTGATCTCTACTATTCTGATCCTGGAAGCGATTGAAATTATTTCCTCACTGATTCTGACTGCTACTGGCCTCATCCTTCTTTTTCAGATCTTCATTTCGGCCACCATATGACCGTCCACCAGATCGTCCACCGCGACCTCTTCCATTTTTTCTGCTCTCGAACTTCTTGTTCAGCTTTTCCTCTACTTTTAGGGCAAATTGGTATGCCTCCTCAATACTATTCATTCGAACCAGATTCAACTCCTCCTGAATCTTTGGCCTTAACCCATTAAGGTATCGGGCAACTTTCTCCTTATCAGCTTCTGCATGGCCTGTTCTGATGAGGAGTCGATAGAACTCCTCTGTATACTCCTGAATAGATCTTCCTGCTTGCTTCAATCTTTGCATTTTCTTTAGTAGATCAAGCTCATAATCAACAGGAATGAACTGTCGCTTCAATTTATCCACCATCTGATCCCATCTCGTGATTTTCTCCTTTCCCCTTCTATTTCGCTCCAATTGAATTTCTTGCCACCAGATCTTCGCATGACCTTTCAGTCTCGCCTACGCAAATTTGACCCTATCAGGATCCTCAACATCTTCATACTCAAAATATTCCTCACATTCATTGATCCAGTCGATCAATTCATCTGGGTTAAGATTTCCAGAAAATGTAGGAACCTCAATCTTAGGTCTTTTCCCAATCTTAGAAATGGCCCGAAAAAGTCTTTCTTCCTCCTGGTTCACAATTTTGACTTTTCCTTCTTGATATTCTTCTTCGGCTTCATCCTCGCTTTCATCTCTGACATTAAGATTCATTCCTCTACGAATCCCTTCTTGCAATGCTCGCACTTGTCTCTGCAACTCTCTAACCTCAAGTGTCACAACACTAGCTCTTCCACCACGTTCCCTTCGTGGAGGTATTTTCGCGATGCGCGCCGAAACCCTAACCACAGTCCTGGTGCAAACTGCCTCACAGACGGCGATCTGTTTACACACTCAAGAACTCCTGCTCTGATACCACCTGATGAAGGGTGCTCCCCTTAATACCACAAACACATAACAGAAACAAAGAAACCACAACAGTATGCAAGAACAGAAAATTGGCTTCTTATTATCTCCACAAATGTGGAATTACAAACTTTTAGAATTACAATATGCAAAGTCACAAGGGCATTCGCTTACAATATTCTGTAGGACAAAGCCTCGAATCAATACCCAGATCTACTACCCAGAACTATTCTGAACTGCGTGAGACAATAATACAGCCTTCCTTATATAGGCAATTTTCCACCGCCTGGAAAAGTTCCAGAATTTTAGCCTATAAGGCCGACCAAACTTAGAATTATTTTTATTTTACATTTCATTACATCATAGTCGGCTCAAAATAAATTTTGAAACCCGAACAGAAATTTTGAAGAAAAATCATTTTCCGCCATTTCAAGTGACCCAACTTCCGAAGACCATAAGTCATCACCAGTTGACCCGATTGACTATTGTAACCCCATTTCGGAAAGGGTGCGAGGAGCTCTATAACACTTGAATCAAGCAAGCTTCATTCAGCCCAAAATTCAACCTCATCCGGGGCCTCTAAAGCCTTCAAAACTGAGTTCAAAGTTTCTGACCCCTGCTGCCAATACCCAAAATCTTCAATATCTTCCAATATACACTTGATCTGGCAATGAAACTTTACTGGCAGACTTGTATGACCAAAATGAACCTCCAAGAAAGAAATCAGATCATTCTGAGCACATACGAAAATTACCAAAAATAGTAACTTTCCATAAATAGCAGCTCTGCACAAAATAGCCCTTATTGAATATAAAAATAGAAATATTTTTTTGGGTGATGCAAGATTGCTCTTACACCTAGGATGCTCCTGCATCAGACACCTAGGGTAATTTGAGAAGTGACCCTGTCACGACTCAGGTGTGCAGAGGAAAGCCAAGACGGCTAACCTCCTCCTTTGTCAGCCATGATGAATCTTCAACAGACCGTCCTTTCCACTTGACCAGATATTCTTCATATGTCATGTTCCTTGTGCTTCTGCCAACACGACTGTCCAGTATATCTTCGATCTCCTTAGTGTCTGAACTAGTTGTTGGAATACTCCACTGTGATGCTATGATCTCATCTTCAACACCTCCTTCATGATACTCTGTCAGATCTAAAATGTTAAACACTGGTGAAATATTTAGCTCAATAGGCAATTCTACCTCATACGCGTTTCTTGAATCATGTTTCTTTAGTATCTTACATGGCCCAAACATCTTCATTTTCAGCTTGTTATATGTACCAACTGGAAACCGCTCCTTCCGCAAATGAACCATGACTTCATCACCAACCTGAAATTCATTATACCTCCTTTTCTCATCTGCCTTAGCCTTATACTGTACGTTCATCTTGGTAATATGCTTCCTCACCTCTTCATGGATGTTCTTCAAGTGTTCTGCAAAATCTTCAGCTTCAGCACTACTTATTTCTCCTTTATCTATCTTCCTCAATTCAGATGCATTTCTTGGACTACTTCCATATACAATCTGGAATGATGATTTACCAGTGCTCCTGTTGACAGAATTATTGTATGCAAATTCTGCCTGTGGTAAAATCAAATCCCATACTGTTGGCTTATCTCCAACCAAACATCTCAGCAAATTTTTCAAACTCCTATTCACCACCTCTGTCTTTCCATCAGTCTGTGGATGATGTGATGAACTGAACTTCAAATCTATCTTCAACTTCTTCCACAACGTACGCCAGAAATATCCAACAAACTTAGTGTCCCGATCTGAAACTATGGTCTT
Source organism: Chamaecyparis obtusa (assembly GCA_027943335.1). Taxonomy (NCBI): domain Eukaryota; kingdom Viridiplantae; phylum Streptophyta; class Pinopsida; order Cupressales; family Cupressaceae; genus Chamaecyparis; species Chamaecyparis obtusa. The sequence goes on from BSBK01008450.1 coordinate 262,735, forward strand.
TGGCAAACCATGAAGTCTCACTACTTCTCTGAAAAATAATTCTGCTACATGAACAGCATCATTAATCTTCCCGCAGGGAATGAAATGTGCCATCTTTGAAAATCGATCAACTACTACAAAAATTGAATCATGTCCCCGCTGTGTCCTCGGTAAACCAAGAACAAAGTCCATACTGATATCCTCCCAAGGCTTCTTTGGTATAGGTAATGGCTGGTACAACCCTGTATTCTGCTTCACTCCTTTCGCCATCTGACATACTCTGCAACTCTGTACAAACTTCTTCACATCTTGCTGCAACTGCGGCCAATAATAATTCTCACTAACCAAACCAACGGTTTTATCACGACCAAAATGTCCAGCCAATCCTCCACTATGCTTCTCTTTGATGAGATTCTCCCTCATAGAACTTTGTGGAATGCACAACTGACCCCCTCTGAATAGCATATCATCCTGGATGATGAAATCCAACCATTTCGTCCTGTCTAGAGTAACAGGTTCTGTACAAGCTTTCCAAGCTTCACCAAAATCAGGATCCTCTGGATACAAATTCTTGAGTTCCTTGAACCCAACCACTTCAATCTGCATTTTTGTCAGCAATAGTTGTCTTCTGCTAAGAGCATCTGCAACCCTATTAGACTTTCCACTCCTATGTTTCAAAACAAATGTATAACTCTGCAAAAACTCAACCCATTTCAAATGCTTCTGATTCAACTTTCCTTGACTATTCAAATATTACAAAGCTTGATGATCAGTATACAAAACAAACTCTTTAGGAAGCAGATAATGTCTCCATTTCTTTAATGCCTAAACTATAGCATAAAATTTCTGATCATAAACAGAATACTTCCTCTTGGCATCATTTAACTTCTCACTGAAATATGCAACAGGTTTACCTTCTTGGCTCATAACAGCTCCTATTGCAGTACCACTAGCATCACAATCTACTTGAAACACCTTATTAAAATTTGGAAGTGCTAAAACAGGTTGTTCTGTAACTTTTTGTTTCAACAATTGAAAACTCCTTTCTACCCCATTAGTCCACTTAAACTCTTTTCTATCCCCTCTCATTGTTTCAGTCAAGGGTCCACAAATACTGCTAAAATTTCTGATAAACTTTCTATAAAAGCTAGCTAGACCATGAAAAGATCTTACCTCAGTAGCACTCCTTGGTGTAGGCCATTCAAGGATAGCCTGTACTTTCTCTAGGTCCATTTTTAGACCTTCTCCTGAAACTACAAACCCCAAATACACCAACTCTTTCTTCACAAAACTGCACTTCTTCAAATTAATCAACAATTTCTCTTCTCTCAGCTTCTCAAATACCATACAAATATGCATCATATGCTCCTCCAATGTCTTACTAAAGATCAAAATATCATCTAGGTAAACAATGACAAACTTACCCAGAAATTCTTTCAAAACCTCGTTCATGAGCCGCATGAAAGTGCTTGGTGCATTGGTTAGCCCAAAAGGTATGACTAACCACTCATACAGTCCTTCCTTTATCTTGAAGGTAGTCTTCCATTCATCTCCTTCTCTGATCCGAATCTGATGATATCCACTTTTCAGATCTATCTTTGAGAAATACACAGCTCCACTCAAACAGTCCATAATATCATCCATTCGTGGCAATGGAAACCTGTACTTGATTGTGATCTTGTTTATTGCCCTAGAATCTGTGCACATCCTCCATTCTCCATTCTTCTTTGGTGCTAATACCGCTGGTACAGCACAGGGACTGAGACTCTCATGGATCAATCCTTTCTGTAACAACTCATGTACTTGTCTGTTCAACTCCTCACTTTCTGCAGGTGTCATTCTGTGTGCTGCCTTATTCGACAAACTCGCTCCTGGGATCAAGTCCATCTGATGACTGATCTTCCTGACTGGTGGTAATCCATCAAGCACGTTATCGGATACAATATCTTGAAACTCATTCAACAGATTTGTAACTTCTACAGGAACATTTTCTACTTCATCTTTACCAGCTTTTGGAATTAAAGTAAAACATACATGCTCATGCCTCATACCATCTAGGAAATTTCTTCCATCAACAAAAGTTATCCTTGCATTACCACATACCTTTTCTTCAGTCTCCTTCAATGGTTTTAGATTATGTCGCACTCCATCCTTTGTCAGGGAATAGGTATTTGCATGACCATCATGTACAACACATTTGTCAAACTGCCATGGTCTACCCAACAACATATGACATGCATCCATAGATATGATATCACATAATACCTCATCTTGGTATCCGCCAACCTTAAACTTTACCAGGCACTGTTCACTGACCATGACCTTGTGGTTATCCTGCACCCAGGCAATCTGATATGGATGTGGGTGTTTCTGTCTCTTGAGCTTCAACTTTGTCACCATCTCTTCTGACACCAAATTGTCAGTGCTTCCACTATCAATAATCACATCACAACATTTACCTTCACACTTGCACCTGGTGCGAAACAGGCTCCTCCTTTGTTCAGGTTCATTCTCACCACTCAACAGGACTCTTCTGTTAATCAACGTTTCTCCTCTTTCACCATCTTCAGAATTTGATGATGTGGCATCTTCATCTACATGTGCAACTCTAGCCTGGCCTTCATTTCTCCTGTCTATTCTGCCTTGGCGCTGAGGACATTCAAATGCCCTATGACCTTCCTCTCCACAGTGAAAACATGTTCCACGGAAGCCACCTCTTCCAGATCCTTGTCCTCTTCCTCTTCCTCTTTGATCTCTACTATTCTGATCCTGGAAGCGATTGAAAATATTTTTTCACTGATTCTGACTGCTACTGGCCTCATCTTTCTTTTTCGGATCTTCATTTCGGCCACCATATGACCGTCCACTAGATCGTCCACCGCGACCTCTTCCATTTTTTCTGCTCTCAAACTTCTTGTTCAGCTTTTCCTCTACTTTTAGGGCAAATTGGTATGCCTCCTCAATACTATTCATTCGAACCAGATTCAACTCCTCCTGAATGCTTGGCCTTAACCCATTAAGGTATTGGGCAACTTTCTCCTTATCAGCTTCTGCATGGCCTGTTCTGATGAGGAGTCGATAGAACTCCTCTGTATACTCCTGAACAGATCGTCCTGCTTGCTTCAAACTTTGTATTTTCTTTAGTAGATCAAGCTCATAATCAACAGGAATGAACTGTCGCTTCAATTTATCCACCATCCGATCCCATCTCGTGATTTTCTCCTTTCCCCTTCTATTTCGCTCCAATTGATTTTCTTGCCACCAGATCTTCACATGACCTTTCAGTCTGGCCTTCACAAATTTGACCCTATCAGGATCGTCAACATCTTCATACTCAAAATATTCCTCACATTCATTGATCCAGTCGATCAATTCCTCTGGGTTAAGATTTCCAAAAAATGTAGGAACCTCAATCTTAGGTCTTTTCCCAATCTTAGAAATGGCCCGAAAAAGTCTTTCTTCCTCCTGGTTCACAATTTTGACTTCTCCTTCTTGATATTCTTATTCGGCTTCATCCTCACTTTCATCTCTGACATTAAGATTCATTCATCTGCGAATCTCTTCTTGCAATGCTCGCACTTGTCTTTGCAGCTCTCTAACCTCAGGTGTCACAACACTAGCTCTTCCGCCACGTTCCCTTTGTGGAGGCATTTTCGCGATGCGCGCCGAAACCCTAACCACGGTCCTGGTGCAAACTGCCTCACAGTCGGTGATCTGTTTACACACTCAAGAACTCCTGCTCTGATACCACCTGATGAAGGGTGCTCCCCTTAATACCACAAACACATAACAGAAACAGAGAAACCACAACAGTATGCAAGAACAGAAAATTGGCTTCTTATTATCTCCACAAATGTGGAATTACAAACTTTTAGAATTACAATATGCAAAGCCACAAGGGCATTCCCTTACAATATTCTGTAGGACAAAGCCTCGAATCAATACCCAGATCTACTACCCAGAACTATTCTGAACTGCCTAAGACAATAATACAGCCTTCCTTATATAGGCAATTTTCCACCGCTTGGGAAGGTTCCAGAATTTTAGCCTATAAGGCCGACCAAACTTAGAATTATTTTTATTTTACATTTCATTACATCATAGTCAGCTCAAAATAAATTTTGAAACCCGAACAGAAATTTTGAAAAAAAATCATTTTCCGCCATTTCAAGTGACCCAACTTCCGAAGACCATAAGTCATCACCAGTTGACCCGATTGACTATTGTAACCCCATTTCGGAAAGGGCGCGAAGAGCTCTACAACGCCTCAATCAAGCAAGCTTCATTCAGCTCAAAATTCGACCTCATCCGGGGCCTCTAAAGCCTTCAAAACTGAGTTCAAAGTTTCTGTCCCCTCCTGCCAATACCGAAAATCTTCAATATCTTCCAATATACACTTGATCTGGCAATGAAACTTTACTGGCAGACTTGTATGACCAAAATGAACCTCCAAGAAAGAAATCAGATCATTCTGAGCACATACGAAAATTACCAAAAATAGTAACTTTCCATAAATAGCAGCTCTGCACAAAATAGCCCTTATTGAATATAAAAACAAAAATATTTTTTTGGGTGATGCAAGATTGCTCTTACACCCAGGATGCTCCTGCATCAGACACCCAGGGTAATTTGAGAAGTGACCCTGTCACGACTCAGGTGTGCAGAGGAAAGCCAAGACGGCTAACCTCCTCCTTTGTCAGCCATGATGAATCTTCAACAGGCCGTCCTTTCCACTTGACCAGATATTCTTCATATGTCATGTTCCTTGTGCTTCTGCCAACATGACTGTCCAGTATATCTTCGATCTTCTTAGTGTCTGAACTAGTTGCTGGAATACTCCACTGTGCTGCTGTGATCTCATCTTCAACACCTCCTTCATGATACTCTGTCAGATCTGAAATGTGAAACACTGGTGAAATATTTAGCTCAGTAGGCAATTCTACCTCATACGCGTTTCTTGAATCATGTTTCTTCAGTATCTTACATGGCCCAAACTTCTTCATTTTCAGCTTGTTATATGTACCAACTGGAAACCGCTCTATTCGCAAATGAACCATGACTTCATCACCAACCTGAAATTTTTTATACCTCCTTTTCTCATCTACCTTAGCCTTATACTGTGCATTCATCTTGGTAATATGCTTCCTCACCTTTTCATGGATGTTCTTCAAGTGTTCTGCAAAATCTTCAGCTTCAGCACTACTTATTTCTCCTTTATCTATCTTCCTCAATTCAGATGCATTTCTTGGACTACTTCCATATACAATCTGGAATGGTGATTTACCAGTGCTCCTGTTGATAGAATTATTATATGCAAATTCTGCCTGTGGTAAAATCAAATCCCATCCTGTTGGCTTATCTCCAACCAAACATCTCAGCAAATTTCCCAAACTCCTATTCACCACCTCTGTCTATCCATCAGTCTGTGGATGATGTGATGAACTGAACTTCAAATCTGTCTTCAACTTCTTCCACAATGTACGCCAGAAATATCCAACAAACTTAGTGTCCCGATCTGAAACTATGGTCTTTGGCAAACCATGAAGTCTCACTACTTCTCTGAAAAATAATTCTGTTACATGAACAGCATCATTAGTCTTCCCGCAGGGATTGAAATGTGCCATCTTTGAAAATTGGTCAACTACTACAAAAATTGAATCATGTCCCCGCTGTGTCCTCGGTAAACCAAGAACAAAGTCCATACTGATATCCTCGCAAGGCTTCTCTAGTATAGGTAATGGCTGATACAACCCTGTATTCTGCTTCACTCCTTTCGCCATCTGACATACTCTGCAACTCTGTACAAACTTCTTCACATCTTGCTGCAACTGCGGCCAATAATAATTCTCACTAACCAAACTAACGATTTTATCACGACAAAAATGTCCAGCCAATCCTCCACTATGCTTCTCCTTGATGAGATTCTCACTCGTAGATCTTTGTGGAATGCACAACTGACCCCCTCTGAATAGCATATCATCCTGGATGATGAAATCCAACCATTTCGTCCTGTCTAGAGTAACAGGTTCTGTACAAGCTTTCCAAGCTTCACCAAAATCAGGATCCTCTGGATACAAATTCTTGAGTTCCTTGAACCCAACCACTTCAATCTGCATTTCTGTCAGCAATAGTTGCCTTCTGCTAAGAGCATCTGCAACCCTATTAGACTTTCCACTCCTATGTTTCAAAACAAATGTATAACTCCACAAAAACTCAACCCATTTCAAATGCTTCTGATTCAACTTTCCTTGACTATTCAAATATTACGAAGCTTGATGATCAGTATACAAAACAAACTCTTTAGGAAGCAGATAATGTCTCCACTTCTTTAATGCCTGAACTATAGCATAAAATTTCTGATCATAAACAGAATACTTCCTCTTGGCATCATTTAACTTCTCACTGAAATATGCAACAGGTTTACCTTCTTGGCTCATAACAGCTCCTATTGCAGTACCACTAGCATCACAATCTACTTGAAACACCTTATTAAAATCTGGAAGTGCTAAAACAGATTGTTCTGTAACTTTTTATTTCAATAATTGAAAACTTTTTTCTGCCCCATTAGTCCACTTAAACTCTTTTCTATCCCCTCTCATTGTTTCAGTCAAGGGTCCACAAATACTTCTAAAATTTTTGATAAACTTTCTATAAAAGCTAGCTAAACCATGAAAAGATCTTACCTCAATAGCACTCCTTGGCATAGGCCATTCAATGATAGCCTGTACCTTCTCTGGGTCCATTTTTAGACCTTCTCCTGAAACTACAAACCCCAAATACACCAACTCTTTCTTCACAAAACTGCACTTCTTCAAATTAATCAACAATTTCTCTTCTCTCAGCTTCTCAAATACCATACGAATATGCATCATATGCTCCTCCAATGTCTTACTAAAGATCAAAATATCATCTAGGTAAACAATGACAAAATTACCCAGAAATTTTTTCAGAACCTCGTTCATGAGCCGCATGAAAGTGCTCGGTGCATTGGTTAACCGAAAAGGCATGACTAACCACTCATACAGTCCTTCCTTTGTCTTGAAGGCAGTCTTCCATTCATCTCCTTCTCTGATCCGAATCTGATGATATCCACTTTTCAGATCTATCTTTGAGAAATACACAGCTCCACTCAAACAGTCCATAATATCATCCATTCGTGGCAATGGAAACCTGTACTTGATTGTGATCTTGTTTATTGCCCTAGAATCTGTGCACATCCTCCATTCTCCATTCTTCTTTGGTGCTGATACCGCTGGTACAGCACAGGGACTGAGACTCTCATGGATCAATCCTTTCTGTAACAACTCATGTACTTGTCTGTTCAACTCCTCACTTTCTGCAGGTGTCATTCTGTGTGCTGCCTTATTCGGCAAACTCGCTCTTGGGATCAAGTCCATCTGATGACTGATCTTCCTGACTGGTGGTAATCCATCAGGCACGTTATCAGATACAATATCCTGAAACTCATTCAACAGATTTGCAACTTCTACAGGAACATATTCTACTTCCTCTTTACCAGCTTTTGGAATTAAAGCAAAACATACATGCTCATGCCTCATACCATCTAGAAAATTTCTTCCATCAACAAAAGTTATCTTTGCATTACCACATACCTTTTCTTCAGTCTCTTTCAATGGTTTTAGCTTATGTCGCACTCCATCCTTTGTCAGGGAATAGGTATTTGCACGACCATCATGTACAGCACATCTGTCAAACTGCCATGGTCTACCTAACAACATATGACATGCATCCATAGATATGATATCACACAATACCTCATCTTGGTATCCGCCAACCTTAAACTTTACCAGGCACTGTTCACTGACCATGACCTTGTGGTCATCCTGCACCCAGGCAATCTGATATGGATGTGGGTGTTTCTGTCTCTTGAGCTTCAACTTTGTCACCATCTCTTCTGACACCAAATTGTCAGTGCTTCCACTATCAATAATCACATCACAACATTTACCTTCACACTTGCACCTGGTGCGAAACAGGCTCCTCCTTTGTTCAGGTTCATTCTCACCACTCAATAGGACTCTTCTGTTAATCAACGTTTCTCCTGTTTCAGCATCTTCAGAATTTGATGATCTGGCATCTTCATCTACATGTGTAACTCTAGCCTGGCTTTCATTTCTCCTATCTGTTCTGCCTTGGCGCTGAGGACATTCAAATGCCCTATGACCTTCCTCTCCACAGTGAAAACATGTTCCACGGAAGCCACCTCTTCCAGATCCTTGTCCTCTTCCTCTTCCTCTTTGATCTCTACTATTCTGATCCTGGAAGCGATTGAAATTATTTCCTCGCTGATTCTGACTGCTACTGGCCTCATCCTTCTTTTTCGGATCTTCATTTCGGCCACCATATGACCGTCCACTAGATCGTCCACCGCGATCTCTTCCATTTTTTCTGCTCTCAAACTTCTTGTTCAGCTTTTCCTCTACTTTTAGGGAAAATTGGTATGCCTCCTCAATACTATTCATTCGAACCAGATTCAACTCCTCCTGAATGCTTGGCCTTAACCCATTAAGGTATCGGGCAACTTTCTCCTTATCAGCTTCTGCATGGCCTGTTCTGATGAGGAGTCGATAGAACTCCTCTGTATACTCCTGAACAGATCGTCCTGCTTGCTTCAAACTTTGCATTTTCTTTAGTAGATCAAGCTTATAATCAACAGGAATGAACTGTCGCTTCAATTTATCCACCATCCGATCCCATCTCGTGATTTTCTCCTTTCCTTTTCTATTTCGCTCCAATTGAATTTCTTGCCACCAGATCTTCGCATGACCTTTCAGTCTGGCCTTCGCAAATTTGACCCTATCAGGATCCTCAACATCTTCATACTCAAAATATTCCTCACATTCATTGATCTAGTCGATCAATTCCTCTGGGTTAAGATTTTTAGAAAATGTAGGAACCTCAATCTTAGGTCTTTTCCCAATCTTAAAAATGGCCCGAAAAAGTCTTTCTTCCTCCTGGTTCACAATTTTGACTTCTCCTTCTTGATATTCTTCTTCGGCTTCATCCTCGCTTTCATCTCTGACATTAAGATTCATTCCTCTGCGAATCTCTTCTTGCAATGCTCGCACTTGTCTCTGCAGCTCTCTAACCTCAGGTGTCACAACACTAGCTCTTCCGCCACGTTCCTTTCGTGGAGGCATTTACGCGATGCGCGCGGAAACCCTAACCACGGTCCTGGTGCAAACTGCCTCATAGTCGGTGATCTATTTACACACTCAAGAACTCGTGCTCTGATACCACCTGATGAAGGGTGCTCCCCTTAATACCACAAACACATAACAGAAACAGAGAAACCACAACAGTATGTAAGAACAGAAAATTGGCTTCTTATTATCTCCACAAATGTGGAATTACAAACTTTTAGAATTACAATATGCAAAGCCACAAGGGCATTCCCTTACAATATTCTGTAGGACAAAGCCTCGAATCAATACCCAGATCTACTACCCAGAACTATTCTGAACTGCCTAAGACAATAATACAGCCTTCCTTATATAGGCAATTTTCCACCGCCTGGGAAGGTTCCAGAATTTTAGCCTATAAGGCCGACCAAACTTAAAATTATTTTTATTTTACATTTCATTACATCATAGTCGGCTCAAAATAAATTTTGAAACCCGAACAGAAATTTTGAAGAAAAATCATTTTCCGCCATTTCAAGTGACCCAACTTCCGAAGACTATAAGTCATCACCAGTTGACCCGATTGACTATTGTGACCCCATTTCGGAAAGGGCACGAGGAGCTCTACAACGCATAAATTAAGAAAGTTTCATTCAGCCCAAAATTCGACCTCATTCGGGGCCTCTAAAGCCTTCAAAACTGAGTTCAAAGTTTCTGTCCCCTCCTGCCAATACCGAAAATCTTCAATATCTTCCAATATACACTTGATCTGGCAATGAAACTTTACTGGCAGACTTGTATGACCAAAATGAACCTCCAAGAAAGAAATCAGATCATTCTGAGCACATACAAAAATTACCAAAAATAGTAACTTTCCATAAATAGCAGCTCTGCACAAAATAGCCCTTATTGAATATAAAAACAAAAATATTTTTTTGGGTAATGCAAGATTGCTCTTACACCCAGGATGCTCCTGCATCAGACACCCAGGGTAATTTGAGAAGTGACCCTGTCACGACTCAGGTGTGCAGAGGAAAGCCAAGACGGCTAATCTCCTCCTTTGTCAGCCATGATGAATCTTCAACAGGCCGTCCTTTCTACTTGACCAGATATTTTTCATATGTCATGTTCCTTGTGCTTCTGCCAACACGACTGTCTAGTATATCTTCGATCTCCTTAGTGTCTGAACTAGTTGCTGGAATACTCCACTGTGCTGCTGTGATCTCATCTTCAACACCTCCTTCATGATACTCTGTCAGATCTGAAATGTTAAACACTGATGAAATATTTAGCTCAGTAGGCAATTCTACCTCATACGCGTTTCTTGAATCATGTTTCTTCAGTATCTTACATGGCCGAAACTTCTTCATTTTTAGCTTGTTATATGTACCAACTAGAAATTGCTCCTTCCGCAAATGAACCATGACTTCATCACCAACCTGAAATTCCTTATACCTCCTTTGCTCATCTGCCTTAGCCTTATACTATGCATTCATCTTGGTAATATACTTCCTCACCTCTTCATGGATGTTTTTCAAGTGTTCTGCAAAATCTTCAGCTTCAGCACTACTTATTTATCCTTTATCTATCTTCCTCAATTCAGATGCATTTCTTGGACTACTTCCATATACAATCTGGAATGGTGATTTACCAGTGCTCCTGTTGACAGAATTATTGTATGCAAATTCTGCCTGTGGTAAAATCAAATCCCATCCTGTTGGCTTATCTCCAACCAAACATCTCAGCAAATTTTCCAAACTCCTATTCACCACCTATGTCTGTCCATCAGTCTGTGGATGATGTGATGAACTGAACTTCAAATCTGTATTCAACTTCTTCCACAACGTACGCCAGAAATATCCAACAAACTTAGTGTCCCGATCTGAAACTATGGTCTTTGGCAAACCATGAAGTCTCACTACTTCTCTGAAAAATAATTCTGTTACATGAACAGCATCATTAGTCTTCCCGCAGGGAATGAAATGTGCCATCTTTGAAAATTGGTCAACTACTACAAAAATTGAATCATGTCCCCGCTGTGTCTTCGGTAAACTAAGAACAAAGTCCATACTGATATCCTCCGAAGGCTTCTCTGGTATAGGTAATGGCTGATACAACCCTGTATTCTGCTTCACTCCTTTCGCCATCTGACATACTCTGCAACTCTGTACAAACTTCTTCACATCTTGCTGCAACTGCGGCCAATAATAATTCTCACTAACCAAACCAATGGTTTTATCACGACCAAAATGTCCAGCCAATCCTCCACTATGCTTCTCCTTGATGAGATTCTCCCTCATAGAAATTTTTGGAATGCACAACTGACCCCCTCTGAATAGCATATCATCCTGGATGATGAAATCCAACCATTTCGTCCTGTCTAGAGTAACAGGTTCTGTACAAGCTTTCCAAGCTTCACCAAAATCAGGATCCTCTGGATATAAATTCTTGAGTTCCTTGAACCCAACCACTTCAATCTGCATTTCTGTCAGCAATAGTTGCCTTCTGCTAAGAGCATCTGCAACCCTATTAGACTTTCCACTCCTATGTTTCAAAACAAATGTATAACTCTGCAAAAACTCAACCCATTTCAAATGCCTCTGATTCAACTTTCCTTGACTATTCAAATATTACAAAGCTTGATGATCAGTATACAAAACAAACTCGTTAGGAAGCAGATAATGTCTCCACTTCTTTAATGCTTGAACTATAGCATAAAATTTCTGATCATAAACAGAATACTTCCTCTTGGCATCATTTAACTTCTCACTGAAATATGCAACAGGTTTACCTTCTTGGCTCATAACAGCTCCTATTGCAGTACCACTAGCATCACAATCTACTTGAAACACCTTATTAAAATCTGAAAGTGCTAAAATAGGTTGTTCTGTAACTTTTTGTTTCAATAATTGAAAACTTTTTTCTGCCCCATTAGTCCACTTAAACTCTTTCCTATCCCCTCTCATTGTTTCAGTCAAGGGTCCACAAATACTGCTAAAATTTTTGATAAACTTTCTATAAAAGCTAGCTAGACCATGAAAAGATCTTACCTCAGTAGAACTCCTTGGCGTAGGCCATTCAAGGATAGCCTGTACCTTCTCTGGGTCCATTTTTAGACCTTCTCCTGAAACTACAAACCTCAAATACACCAACTCATTCTTCACAAAACTGCACTTCTTCAAATTAATCAACAATTTCTCTTCTCTCAGCTTCTCAAATACCATACGAATATGCATCATATGCTCCTCCAATGTCTTACTAAAGATTAAAATATCATCTAGGTAAACAATGACAAACTTACCCAGAAATTTTTTCAGAACCTCGTTCATGAGCCGCATGAAAGTGCTCGGTGCATTGGTTAGCCGAAAAGGCATGACTAACCACTCATACAGTCCTTCCTTTTTCTTGAAGGCAGTCTTCCATTCATCTCCTTCTCTGATCCGAATCTGATGATATCCACTTTTCAGATCTATCTTTGAGAAATACACAGCTCCACTCAAACAGTCCATAATATCATCCATTCGTGGCAATGGAAACCTGTACTTGATTGTGATCTTGTTTATTGCCTTAGAATCTATGCACATCCTCCATTCTCCATTCTTCTTTGGTGCTAATACCGCTGGTACAGCACAGGGACTGAGACTCTCATGGATCAATCCTTTCTGTAACAACTCATGTACTTGTCTGTTCAACTCCTCACTTTCTACAGGTGTCATTCTGTGTGCTGCCTTATTCAGCAAACTCGCTCCTGGGATCAAGTCCATCTGATGACTGATCTTCCTGACTGGTGGTAATCCATCAGGCGTGTTATCGGATACAATATCCTGAAACTCATTCAACAGATTTGCAACTTCTACAGGAACATCTTCTACTTCCTCTTTACCAGCTTTTGGAATTAAAGAAAAACATACATGCTCATACCTCATACCATCTAGGAAATTTCTTCCATCAACAAAAGTTATCCTTGCATTACCACATACCTTTTCTTCAGTCTCCTTCAATAGTTTTAGCTTATGTCGCACTCCATCCTTTGTCAGGGAATAGGTATTTGCACGACCATCATGTACAGCACATCTGTCAAACTGCTATGGTCTACCCAACAACATATGACATGCATCCATAGATATGATATCACACAATACCTCATCTTGGTATTCGCCAACCTTAAACTTTACCAGGCACTGTTCACTGACCATGACCTTGTGGTCATCCTGCACCCAGGCAATCTGATATGGATGTGGGTGTTTCTGTCTCTTGAGCTTCAACTTTGTCACCATCTCTTCTGACACCAAATTGTCAGTGCTTCCACTATCAATAATCACATCACAATATTTACCTTCACACTTGCACCTGGTGCGAAACAGGCTCCTCCTTTGTTCAGGTTCATTCTCACCACTCAACAGGACTCTTCTGTTAATCAACGTTTCTCCTGTTTCAGCATCTTCAGAATTTGATGATCTGGCATCTTCATCTACATGTGCAACTCTAGCCTGGCCTTCATTTCTCCTGTCTATTCTGCCTTGGCACTGAGGACATTCAAATGCCCTATGACCTTCCTCTCCACAGTGAAAAAATGTTCCACAGAAGCCACCTCTTCCAGATCCTTGTCCTCTTCCTCTTCCTCTTTGATATCTACTATTCTGATCCTGGAAGCGATTGAAATTATTTCCTCGCTGATTCTGACTGCTACTGGCCTCATCCTTCTTTTTTGGATCTTCATTTTGGCCACCATATGACCGTCCACCAGATCATCCACCGCGACCTCTTCCATTTTTTCTGCTCTTGAACTTCTTGTTCAGCTTTTCCTCTACTTTTAGGGCAAATTGGTATGCCTCCTCAATACTATTCATTCGAACCAGATTCAACTCCTCCTGAATGCTTGGCCTTAACCTATTAAGGTATCGGGCAACTTTCTCCTTATCAGCTTCTGCATGGCCTGTTCTGATGAGGAGTCGATAGAACTCTTCTGTATACTCCTGAACAGATCTTCCTGCTTGCTTCAAACTTTGCATTTTCTTTAGTAGATCAAGCTCATAATCAACAGGAATGAACTGTCACTTCAATTTATCCACCATCCGATCCCATCTCGTGATTTTCTCCTTTTCCTTTCTATTTCGCTCCAATTGAATTTCTTGCCACCAGATCTTCGCATGACCTTTCAGTCTGGCCTTCGCAAATTTGACCCTATCAGGATCCTCAACATCTTCATACTCAAAATATTCCTCACATTCATTGATCTAGTCGATCAATTTCTCTGGGTTAAGATTTCCAAAAAATGTAGGAACCTCAATCTTAGGTCTTTTCCCAATCTTAGAAATGGCCCAAAAAAGTCTTTCTTCCTCCTGGTTCACAATTTTGACTTCTCCTTCTTGATATTCTTCTTCGGCTTCATCCTCGCTTTCATCTCTGACATTAAGATTCATTCCTCTGCGAATCTCTTCTTGCAATGCTCGCACTTGTCTTTGCAGCTCTCTAACCTCAGGTGTCACAACACTAGCTCTTCCGCCACGTTCCTTTCGTGGAGGCATTTTCGCGATGCGCGCGGAAACCCTAACCACGGTCCTGGTGCAAACTGCCTCACAGTCGGCGATCTGTTTACACACTCAAGAACTCCTGCTCTGATACCACCTGATGAAGGGTGCTCCCCTTAATACCACAAACACATAACAAAAACAGAGAAACCACAACAGTATGCAAGAACAGAAAATTAGCTTCTTGTTATCTCCACAAATGTGGAATTACAAACTTTTAGAATTACAATATGCAAAGCCACAAGGGCATTCCCTTACAATATTCTGTAGGACAAAGCCTCAAATCAATACCCAGATCTACTACCCAGAACTATTCTGAACTGCCTAAGACAATAATATAGCCTTCCTTATATAGGCAATTTTCCACCGCCTGGGAAGGTTCCAGAATTTTAGCCTATAAGGCCGACCAAACTTAGAATTATTTTTATTTTACATTTCATTACATCATAGTCGGCTCAAAATAAATTTTGAAACCCGAACAGAAATTTTGAAGAAAAATTATTTTCCACCATTTCAAGTGACCCAACTTCCGAAGACCATAAGTCATCACCAGTTGACCCGATTGACTATTGTAACCCCATTTCGGAAAGGGCGCGAGGAGCTCTACAACACTTAAATTAAAAAATCTTCATTCAGCCCAAAATTCGACCTCATCCGGGGCCTCTAAAGCCTTCAAAACTGAGTTCAAAGTTTTTGTCCCCTGCTGCCAATACCGAAAATCTTCAATATCTTCCAATATACACTTGATCTGGCAATGAAACTTTACTGGCAGACTTGTATGACCAAAATGAACCTCCAAGAAAGAAATCAGATCATTCTGAGCACATACGAAAATTACCAAAAATAGTAACTTTCCATAAATAGCAGCTCTACACAAAATAGCTCTTATTGAATATAAAAATAGAAATATTTTTTTGGGTGATGCAAGATTGCTCTTACATATGAGGACCTATTGTCACTCTCAAGGCCCCTTAAGACATACTAGAATTCCATTGATGTAACCTAGGGTCCCTTAGGACCCCCCATGACACCTAAAACCCCTTAAGACATTCTAGGAACTTTATCCATCCCTTACAACATCTTAAGACACATAAGATCTCTTAGGACCATGAAGACCCATTAATGTATCTTAGGATGTCCTAAGACCCATTGATGTGTCTTAGGTTCCATTAATACATAAAATGACCCATTATCACCCTCAAAACCCCTTACGACATACTAGGATACATCAATGTAACCTAGGATCCCTTAGGACCACTTATGACACCTACAACCCCTTAAGACACACTAGGACCCTTATCCATCCCTTATGACATCTTAAGACACATAAGATCCCTTAGGACCCCAAAGATCCATTAATGTATCTTAGGATGTCATAGGACCCATTGATATGTCTTAGGTTTCATTAATACATACGAGGACCCATTATCACCCTCAAGACCCCTTAAGACATACTAGGATTCATTAATGTAACCTAGGATCCATTAGGACCCCTTATGACACTTACGACCCCTTAAGATATTCTACGACCCTTATCCATCCCTTATGACATCTTAAGACACATAGAATCAATTCAGACTCCAAAGACCCATTAATGTATCTTAGGATGTCCTAGGACCCATTTATGTGTCTTAGGTTCCATTAATACATATGAGGAGCCATTGTCTCCCTCAAGATCCCTTAAGACATACTAGGATCCATTAATGTAACCTAGGATCCCTTAGGATCACTTATGACACCTACGACCCCTTAAGACATACTAGGATCCTTATCCATCCCTTAAGACATCTTCTGACACCTAGGACCCCCAAGACCCATTAATATATCTTAGGATGTCCTATGACCCATTTATGTGTCTTAGGTTCCATTAATACATACAAGGAGCCATTGTTGCCCTTAAGACCCCTTACGACATACTAGGATCAATTAATGTAACCTAGGATCCCTTAGGACCACTTATGACACCTACGATCCCTTAAGAAATTCTAGGACCCTTATCCATCCCTTACGACATCTTAAGACACATAGGATCCCTTAGGATCCTAAATACCCATTGATGTATCTTAGGATGTCCTAGGATCCATTGATGCATCTTAGGTTCTATTATTACATAAAAAGACCCATTGTCACCCTCAAGACCCCTTAGGACATACTAGGATCCATTAATGTAACCTAGGATCACTTAGGACCACTTATGACACCTACGACCCCTTAAGTCATACTAGGACCCTTATCGATCCCTTACAAAATCTTAAGACACCTAAGATCCCTTAGGATCCCCAAGACCCATTAATCTATCTTCTGATGTCCTTGGACTCATTGATGTGTCTTAGGTTTCATTAATACATACAAGGATCCATTGTCACCCTCAAAACCCCATAAGACATACTAGGATCAGTGCATGTAACCTAGGATCCCTTAGGACTACTTATGTATAATTTTAGATTTTAATATTATTTTCCATTTTACATGCACTTGTAATGTGTACTCAAGTACTTAATTTTTAACATTTAGTTCACATGTTAACCCTAGATGGCCACACATGATAGAGATGATGTAACCCAAGATGCACATGAGGATGATGCACCTTAGGTTTAGAGTCAAGGATATGGT